>VWYK01063801.1:14412-28331 GCA_013399775.1 Semnornis frantzii | reverse complement strand
CTTCCACTCCTGGAGAAGGCCAGAGTTCTAGTCTTACCAGTGTTATCTAGTGTTTGAGGGATGCCTCCCAGTGGAGACATCTGAAAATAGAGCGTGGCGATTTTTTTTTTTCTATCTATGAAAGATGAAGTCTCTTCTATAATGATGAAGTTTCTTCCATAAATTATAGTTAAACCGGTAAATTATAGTTAAACCAGTAAATCTCTTTTTCCCCCTCATTTTTTCTCCCAGAGAAAATATATCTGCCTATTGCAGATGGCTAGCATAGTTTTTGACACAGAAGAAAGATGTGATGCAGAGATAAGAGGACTGTGTGGTATAAAAGTACTTCTTTCCCTTAAGAAAGCCTACACTCATCAGTGCTGGTGAAAGCAGTTTCCCCTAGGTGCCTAAGTAGGGTGGTGTTTGAGGATGAATGTATTTCCCTAAATCATTAAGAAGCAGTGTTTGCAAAGCACTTCATTATCTTTGGATAGGCAAGAATGCAAATTTAAGTCTTGCCAGTGATTGCTTTGAGATACTTACAGCTATTGTAGGCAAATAGCATAATCCAGTGAGTGAGGCTAAGTTCAGGTGAGAGTGTTAACAGGGAAGATATTTTTCAGATGATGTCAGCATTTGGTTCTCTTGGTGAAACCATTCATAGAAGACAAAACAGATTTTCATATTAAAGCTGCTTACTAGGTGCTGGATCTGATCATGTGAAGGCCAGTCCCACAAGTGGTTACTGCTGAGCACAATACTCCCAAGGAACCCTGGCTGGGCAAATGATGCAGTACTGTCACGTGTCTAGCCAAACACAAGTTTTACTGTGCTGACTTTGAAATCTAGGGCACAATACATTTCAAAAGCTCACATTCCTCCATTTTTATTGGATTTATTCCTGGTTAAATTTCTGCTTCTTTTATTCGCTACCTCATTATCTTTTTATGAGGACAATAGATGTCATTTTGTGTCATCATTACACTTTCTTTCAAAAAGGCAAAAATGTCTTCTTTTCTTTATACTGCAGGAAACCAACATAGTTATACAAACTTAGGGCCAAAGTAATCATATGCTGATAAATAGAGACCTAAACTACCTCGTGGACAAATAACTGGAATCTGGAAATCTTCCCCTGCATGGGAAATGTTCCAGTAAGTAAGGGTAGGCAAAAATTGTGTAATGAATTATAAATGTGGAATGCTAGCAAACTGTTCTGCAATGTGCTATAATGTTAAATACAGAAGATATTAACATAAATTTTCTTCGAAAGTTATATACCAGTGCCATGATGTTAAATATGGATGCAGTAAAAGGGAAATCGATTAGAAATTTAAAATCATTCATAGCTTTAAAACAAAAAAGTATAGTGAAATGCTTTCTCTCTAGTTTTGTGTTTATTTTAAAGTGCTTTTTGTGTAATTGAAAACACAAGGCTTCTGCATAAGCAGGTAAATTAATTGACTAGTGTAGAAACCATACCCAGAAGCTCTAACAGGGTCTTTTACTTTACAGTATTGAGTCAATCAAAATCTGTCTAGATCTGTCTCCAGAGTCACTCCTAGGCTCAATACCACTAGAACATATGTCCGTCTTATGTATTCCGCATGGTACTGTTACTGAGGGGCATATTGTGAACTTTATAACAAGTTGGCTCCTAAATTACTGGTATGTTCAATAGTGCACAATAATATTCACTTAACATTTAAATAAATCCCAGTGAGGTATAAAAACTGCATTCAGAGAGAAGCATTTGAGAAATAGAAAAACAGATTCTAGTACCAGAGCAGGGATAGCTTTTTACAAAGATCTGTTTCTTGAGATGTATAATGGAGTTTTTCTGCAGAGATAAAAATATGAGAACTCTTCATTCCTTGATGATTAAGGGTGGAGGAATGACCTTCTGGAAGATATCTGCTAACTGAACTCATTTTGCTGACTAGAGACAGAAGTGAGTGGGTGAAATTCTGGGGTTTTATTGTTTTGTTTTGTTTGTTTTGTTGTTTTTTGTTTGATGGGTGTTGCTTTTTTATTTTTTTATGAAATGCAGGTGTTAGATGAGATGATCTAATGGTCCCTTCTGGCTCTAAGGCAAAGCACAACCTTCACTTGACAATATGCATGGAGCTTTCTCAAACTGTTTTTAGCAGGCCTTTGGGGAAGGAGGTTCCTAATGGGGAAGAGTTTTATAGAGCAGAAAAGTGTTTGCCAGAAGAAATATTTGCTGTTGGCTGTCGACTTTTTCGGGAGGAGGGGAGAACTGGCAAAGTTTAATTTGAAATGTCTTTTAAATCTTCATTAAAGATGCCTGTGGCAATATTCAGGCATGTCTTTGTATCTTTCTGTATTTTGCCCTGGAAAAAATAATTAGCTTTCTTTTTTTTCAAGGCAGAGAAACAAAGAGTTTGTGTAGTATTTCATGGCAGAGGTAAATTTAGACTCACGTTTTTGTGTCTCATGGAAAAAAATAAAGGAATGTGATTAGCATCTGTCTCTTGTAACCTTTCTTGGAAGCAGTGGTTTCCAGGTTTGCTAACTGAATCTATCTCTTGAGCAAACCTTCAGAGATTTAGAGAACCAGAACTGTACTTTCATTAGCTTTGGTTCTTCACCTAAGAGGACTTTGGACCACTTACTTTTGGAAATCATAGCCATTTTCTAAAAACAGGCCTAGAAGCATTTATGAAAGTAGCAGAATGAAGTGGTGTGATTTGTAACCATGGATAAGTCATCAAATATACAACTTGCCAGGCAGCCAAGGTACAAGATAGTCCATTGTACAGGTTACACTCAATTGCCAGCTGGCTCTGTATCTGCAAAACAATCTGGAAAACTTAGGATAGCTTATGGGTAGGAACATGGACAAAATATTTGCAAGCCTTTAGCGCCCTTTATCCATTCATAATTTTGATATGATAATAGCTTTCTGAAAAATACTTTGCTGTGACCCACTCCATTCAGTCTGAGCAGAAGACAGAGCAAGGAGCCATGCTGTGTTGTGCAATCTGTCACTGAGCTGCATGAATAGTGCCTGCGTCAGCCTTTTGTCCACAGCCACAACAGAAGCAACTGGCTCTGCCACGTATAGGTGCTGCTGGAGTGGATTGTCCTCTGAAGAGACAGATGTCACTAACCAATGATACAGAGCAGGCAGTGTGGCTTGTGGGGCTTACAATGGCTGCAACATCCAAAGGCCATATGTAGTGATCTCATTAGTTTCTTGATTGCCTTCTGCGCAGGCTGTTGGAAATGTTTGAAAGTGCAAGTTCAAAAGGGAAAGTAATGTATCATGTTTGAATTTTCTCCTTCAGTCATGCAAACAGAGAACCTGCTGAGTTTGGAAGCTAGAAGTTTCAGAGACTAGAGTATCTCTTTATTGTGGGTCTTTTAAATAGCTTTGCTTCACAGTGTATTTCACCACCCTCTCCCACAGTTAAAGAGTAAAAAAAGATACTGAAGACATGCAAAGTCCTTTGGGCATTTTTAACCTGAGATACTTATCGACTTGGTTCTGTTTCAGCCCCAGCAGATGTTTATTTTCTGCTAGGAATTTAAGGGAGACATCTGCAGAATCTCCTGGTTGGCCGGATTTGGTTATCACTATGAAGAAAAATACATGATGTGAGTAATGTTTTATTGTATTCCTTTAAGTTTCATTTCTCCATTCTTGGTTCCAAATGAGTATTATAAATACAGCCACATTGTACCTCTCAGGCTGGTGAGGTGGTTTACCTATAGTATACTTTGATAACTTTGGGAAACCTTTTGATCTTGGTCCTCAGCAGCACTTTGAATTATCGTTGCTTCCTGTTTTCATCAACTGGAACTTCTCTTCTAGTCCACTTTTTATGTTGCTTCTCAGCTTCCCAGAACACTTGTTTCTGCCTGAAATGGGCAGCCCTTTTACAGCAAACACCAAGTGCAGAGATTTCTTGCACAACATTTTTTCAGAGGCAACAACTTTGTTTTCAGGATTTATTTGATTGCAATTGGCAACTTTAAAACCACAGTAGACTTTTAAACTATTAAGCCTAACAGAAGCACAACCTGTTGTATTTCTTACCTGCAACTTTAAAAAGTTGTGCAAAAGCATCTTTGATGCTTTGAAAAGCAAGCACCAGTAGTCATCTTTTTACTCTTATCCTTACTACATACTTTACAAATTCTTCAGTGAAAATGCAAAGTGTAGTTTAAAGAATGTGATTAGTGTAGTTTAAAGAATGTGATTAGATATTGATCATTTAGTGGTAAATACAGGCAATAATTAGTAGGAATAGAGTTCTCTAAAGATCCTTCTGTTTTGCCTTCTCTCTCAGATGGTCTTCCTACTATTGTAAAAGTTAGTCAAAAAAATTTATTTTGGATTCCAAATCTACCTCTTCCTGGATGAGGATGATGATTGAGTTATTAATGGCTTATGTCCAGTTCAGCTTTTTCTTCTGAGCTTTGCTGTCTTCACAGTTTTTATTTCAGAGTCAGTGTGGTCCTTATTGCCTCACATCTAAACTCTATCAGCATAGCCCAGAGTTTTGTTTTGTTTTTCTCCACATTCTTTCAAAAAAGAGAGCATTAATTCCTTCCACGCACTTTACAGTACATTATATTCCCTCTATCTCCAAATTAAAATATCTCTGAAGGATTAATTTAAGATTAGTACTAGAAAATGGTGTGGCTTTAGTGAAACATGAGAAATAGTTATTTACCTGAGATATTAACCCTGTAAATGTTACGTGTATGCATGTTAATTGTGGTTGCAGGCTATGCTGGAGCAGCTTTGAAAGACCATCACAGTAGTGGAAACTTGTGAAGTTTGTGTCTAACTAGCAGAATGCAGTGCAGAGTCCAAAACCTGAGGGCCAGCATAGCCTTGTTTCTTCCAAGTAGTGGTAGATGAGGTTGGAGTCGTAACCTTGTGCATAGATTTCTGGTGGGATATCCCAGGGCAGCACATTAAAATTGGATGTCGTATTAGTAATTTCCTGGCTGCTCTTTGTCTTTAAAGAAGACAGTATTTATCTCTGTGACATAAGAGTAAATACTTTTATGTAAATATTTTCCAAATGGAATTACTCATTATTAACACAGACAGTTCTGAAGGCAAATACAAATAACATGTGTCAGCTAAAACATGATTATTACGGAATTCAGACTTCAAACCACATCATGATTCATAGAGCACCTGATTGCTTTTTTTTTTTTTCCTTCACTTCTCAGTTTCTTTTTTCCTCTCCACTAAATATGAAAATGTCTTATGAGGTAGAGTATATCTAATTATGGATCTGACTGACACTATAGCACACAGCTTTACCAAAAGGCTTGTGTTGGTGTCTCTTAAACTAGAAGCATGGGGGAGGATTCCTTGGGTAGCATGTCTGCTCAAATGTTGTGTGAGTGGAGGAGAAATGGATCAGGTGACATTAGATTAATGCAAACTGAAACAGAGCTACAAAAGGTCTGCCTGAAATGAAGCTGTCTGATGAGGTGGGAAGGTAAACACCACCTTTGTCACTGTATGGGGAAGGCTGTGTCGTGGTAGGCCTAGGCAAGCCAAATTGGGTTTATACCTTTCCTGGCTTGCCCANCCGTGCCCGTGCCTGTGATACCGCCATGCCTACACGCATTTGGCCTGCACCGCCAGCGTGACTGGAAGACGTCCTGCCTATACCTGAAAGCCTTCTGCCCAGACGGAAGCCCTGGAGAGAATATCATCCAGAGAACCAGGAACAGGTCAGAGATCGTCTGCCTCCTTCCCCAGAAGCCCAGGGGAGACTCTAAAGCCGCTGACGGCTACCGACAGTAACCCCGCCTTGGGTACTGTCAGATAATAATTTTGTGGGTAAATGCCAAAGCCTCTTGTAGTTATTAATAGCCTTCTGCCCTAAGCAGAAAGTTGTTCTTTATGTCCTATGCTTACCTAGTGAGCAAGCGGTATACTGACCGCAAACCCTTCTCTTCAGCTTATATCGAGTTTAATTAATGCTATATATTAATAACTATTCCAGATCCTGTTAAAACCTGTACATAGTTTCCATAAAGTTGCTAAGAACCTGTTAATAATATTATTAAATGGTGATGGGGGTGATGCGAGTTCTGAATATTTAATATTAATAAACTTAATATTTCTATATATCGTCTCGCATTAATTAATTTACCCCATCCCTTTACAGGCTGCAAGGCTGCTCATCTCAGTGAAATCTGAGGCCTCTGCACTTGAGTGCTTTCTGGAGGCTAGCTTCAGCTTGTGCCTTGGGTCAATGGCTTTCTGTGTACGTCAGGCACTATGAAGGTGCTGAATACTATGGTAAAAAGAAGTAATTAAATAATCATTAAATAAATTCTGAATTCTTCTCAAGTTTTTCCTCAGTTTTTCAGTGTGTACTGAGAAACTCTCTTGTGGGCAAGGTTAGAGTTTTGCTGCAGGTCTGAACTTCATTTCCCTGGCAGAGGAATAGAGCAGAAGTCCTGTTCAGCTCCTGCTGCTCACTGTTGCTCACTGTGATGCAAAGACTACTGCTAAATTTTTAATTTTTTTTTGATTTAATAACACTTTCCATGAAATCACATCAGTATTGTGGTAGAGTTTTACACTGTTTGGAACTGAAGAAGAGAAAATGAAAGAGGTATTGCAAAAAAAGCAAATAATCTTGTCTACAGCATTTTAAGTACTTTTTTTTTTTTTTCTTTTTTTTTCTTTTCCCCAAATGAATCTACTGTGCTCTGCAATGCCTTCCTGCCTCAGGTCTCTTAAACCACAGCTGAATCCCTTTTTTGAGGCCTAAGGGAAAGTCAAAGGTTATGTTCCTTACTTTCTGTTGTAAATATGTTACAGTCTATTTCATCTTGAATCTGGCTTTTCACAGCTGCTTGTTGAGTCAGTTTGATAGGTTCTACTGTGATTTAAATCACTTAATATGTTCTTTTTAAAATAATATCTCTTTTTCAAGATGAAGAAGATTAGCATCCATATAGATGTAGATTCTAAAAAGTAAAAATGTGGAATCGCTGGACATCTAAAACTATCTTACATATTTGCTTTATAGATCTGGTATATGCAAATTAAAAAAATAATCATCTTAATCCACATTTTTTGAAAAAATATATTCAAGTAATACATCAAGTAATTGTTTTTTGTTTAGCTTATATCCCAAGTTTTATCAGATTCCTTTCTAGCTCAAATGGAGCAAGAGAATAAGAAGGTATATTAAGATGAACAACACTCCAGAAAAATCTGTGACTGATACACTTTTCATTGTCTGAAACTCTTTATGTTCCTATTTCTGTAATTTTCCTTTCTCTACTCCCTCAGTGCCAACCAGTAAGTCAGCTTTCAGACCTTATATATAGACCCATAAAATAACTGCAGGTTAGTTTTATCATTTTGGTTTTGCTACAGACTTCATCATTTGAGAAAATCGGTTTCGTTTTCTTATGTATCCTTTTTAGTAAAAATCATTATTTCCACAGATTTAATAGGCTCCGTGAAGCTGGATAGAAGCATTTTGCTTACAAAGCTGTATTGCAGGATGTTGTCTGAAGTCAAGTCGGTAATGAAGTCAGTAGAGGGAAACAATGCCAGTTTACTTACTGGGAAGATCCCTAGTGGCCCCTCTTTGTGCACCTGTGGCTGTTTTACATCCATCAGACATGCAGCTCTTACTCTTACCTCAATTTGTCACAACTGCTTTAAGGTCTTCAGTTCTTGGGCCAAGTTCACAGGTTTATGGAGACAACAGAAGTTTCTAGACATAAATATATGAAGTTGTTGGTTTTGCTATTTGTAAAACAGGAGAAAAAAAGGCACACTGAGAAGCACCATGGTCTTGCATGCAAGGTATTTACCAGTGTTTGTGGGGATGATCTAAACTGCATGCTTTGCTGAATTTATATACGAAACTTCAATCAGGATCCTGTTTTATCTGCAGCTGAGGCTGACAGATGGTGAAGGAGAATAAAAAACCTTTGGGGTTTTGGCCCATCATTAACTGCTTTATAGTGAGAGCTTGTAAGTGTCTGAGCTTAAAAATGCAGTGTGCGTCCTCCAGTAGAACATGTTTGTTCTTGGTTCTTACATCTTTCATTTTCTTGCCAGAAGGGTAGGTGGATTTGCTGTGCTAGGGAAATATGACTAAACCTGGCCTGAATCTTAACAAATTGTGTACTCTTTGCTTATAATTATTAAACTACAGATTAGCAGATCTGTCTTTGAATCATCAGCAGCATTAAGACTCTACTTTCTGCACTCAGAAATGACATGAGTAGATGATGGAGCAGAAGGAGCAGAATGCTTCATCAGGCATATCTGAGGAGCCCACCTTGTCTCTTGTTCATGATGTAGTTTCCACTCAGGTCACTGGGTTTTGCCACAGCAGTTTTCCAGTGCTCCACGATCCATTTCTATAAAACATTGCTTTTTCCTCTCTCTCTCCTCCCAAATCAGCTTTAGTCTTTTATGACTTTTCTGCATCTTTTTCTTCTATGAAATGATACAGAGTCCTACAAATGTCCAGTGTTTTCTTCTTGCATAGTGAGAAAAAATAGGAATTATAGCAGCAACCCCATGGCAGGTAGAATCCATTCCACAACACAGAATGGAAATAACTCAGATGATGTGTAGACCAACATAGCTCCTGTGCTGCAAAGTGGTTTGTGGTTGTGATTTGCTACAGTGATTTGTAGTTCTGTGATTTCTCTGATTGTTGACCAAATGAATGTATTCTCCTTCTATTATAGTTTCCATCCAACATATAATTTTTCCATATAAAAAGCTCGCTGAATCCATATAAATTCCCATTGTGCAGTTGCAGGCTACTGCTTTGGTGCTGTAGACAAACAGTATTGCCATTTTCCTGGATCAGTGTAAGTCAACTTGACAATATAAAGATAAAATCTCTCTACATTTCAATACAGTCTTTATTTTTGAGTGTTATCTGGCATGCCCAGTCAACTTCCATCTGGAGATTTTTAATTGGGAAGAAGATGGCAAATCTTTCCTTTTAATTGCAACAGCAGTAGAACAAAAATAGGATATCAAATATGTTATATCTGCTAGGACTGTTAAGGTTCATCATCTGGGTCTTCATTTTTAACTCTTTTCTGTGCAATGGAAAGCAGAACTTGTATACTTTTTTGAGGAGGAAGAAGAGTAATAACCAGTATGTAGTGATGATAGTACAGGAAAGAAGTAATGTGATGCCATTGAGGCCCCATGCAGCGCAGTGCCTAATTACTGTGGGGACTGAGTCCAAAGAATAGTGGCAGAAGAACAGAACAATGAAATGCTCCCCACGTGTTCTCATGGTATAGACAAGTCAATCCATCATGAGTACACAGGCTAGCATCTGGGAGATCGAGATGATACACACTGTAGTTTTCCTGTATCAGCAGTAGTGTCTCTATTGTTGCCTCTTAAAGCGCTTCTCTAGTGAGGCCTAGGGCATGACTGAAAAGCTTGTTATTGCAATTGCTCTGGCCCAATCAATCTTCAAGTGTGATACAAGGCCAACCTGGTCAGGGGCTCTTTATCCATCCCTTCTGTTTGCAATTGTTAAGAATGCAGTTACTGACCTAGGAGACGACCATTTCTTTTATGTGAACCCTATGCATGTACCACGTAGTGATGAGAACACCTTTTAATTGTGATTCTAATTACTCAATGCAAAAATATTTGTTTTGACCAACTAAATCCCACCCAAACCTTCATCTTGGTATGTTTATGGCTGCTTTTTTCTAACTTACATTCCTGTGGATTATTTTGCAAGCCATCCCATGGGTGTGTTGAGCATCCAACCATCCTTGCAAACAGTTACTGCAGATGTATAGCTATAATTCAGGTGAATCATCATTCCCCTTGTTAAAGTTTTACAGCAAAATATTTGGCTAAATACAAATGGGAGAGGTCTATTTAGGGATCAGAGCGAAAGCAACTTAGGTCTGTCATGCAAGGAAGAAAACTACCTTAGACATGCAGTTTATTTAGATTTAATAAGTCTACAGTTGGGCAGTATGTTTAAAAGTTAAGTGCTTTTTACTGTCAAAATAGTCAGGGCCTGATTCACTGTCAGCATGTATTAACACAAGACCCCTGGATAGGATTCCTGGTGTAAGCAATCATTTGCAGGAACTTGGTGTGTCTGGATCCCTGTTGCAAGTGAAGAAGAGTTAATGTGACCTCAGCATACATGGTACTGACCGGGCTAGCTAGAGGATACACTGACTCAGAGTGTCACTTGCTGAGGCTCTGGAAACTCCAACTATAAACAAAGGCCATGTTTTTTCCTGCAGACACCCAGATGTCCTTTTTCAGTCATGAACTGTGAATGTGCTTTAAAGTTCATCAGGAGGTGCTTTAAGTAATCTGTTATATTATACTGAATTTAGATAAAAGTTGTATGCAGGCTATATGGTCAAGAAGGTACAGGACACAGCGTCCTGGCACAAATCTCATTTGATCTGCTCAATGCTTATTGTTACTTTGGAAATAGAAACAGAATAGAAAATTCATCTGCCTGTACTGTAGAACCTAAGAGGCTTCAGAAAATGCAGGAGTGATGTGAAGAAAGAAAAAAAATCCTTAAACCTGAATTTCAGGTCTACCAATTTGAAATGCCAAACTTGCTGCCTTTTCCCGGATTGTGGCTGGCTTAGTCTCATCATTTTTTGTCATCACTGTTGCCTTTTTCATTATGTTGTTTGTTGCTTCATTGACCAAAATGCTCTCATTCTGATTGGAGTGGTTATATATGTTCATGTCCACTAATTTGACTAATTGTAAATACCACTATCCTACAGTGCTCTCTGTTCAGAATTCAACCACACAATTACATGATGCAGGAAGACTGATCATGTTCTCCTCTGCTGTATTCAGAAAGCTTCATGGGCTTTTAGAGGAAAAGCAAAGCAACTGGAAGATCTTGCTGTTAATATCAGAGCTTTATGTCCTGATTTAGTTTTATGACCTTAGAAAATGTGGACTTATTTACTAGTCATACTATAACTCTTTCTCCCACTCTTTCTTCCACGCATATAGAACAAAGAAAATTCTGCTAACATACCACCTATGCTCAGGAAAATTGAGTATGGCATTGTGACTAGTATAAATTTTTTAAAGAATAGCATTTCTCATGTAATAATACAATATTCAGCTCCTGTAAGTGCTTCCAGCAGATGATTTTAGTGCTTCTTGCCACCAGAGTCATTTGAGGGAAAGGTTGCCCCTGTTTTGCAGAGTGAGGAACTGAAAGAAGAGACAAAGATAGTAAATCTGAGGCTGACCAGCAAGTGTCAGTTCTCTTGTTTCCACCTCCTGGCTGTGATTTGTGGCCCAACTCTGCCTTTCCACGCTGAGTTTTGTCTCTGCATCACCCTGAAACTCAAACCAACAGTCAGGCCAGCAGCTGCTGAGAGCACAGGTCCTCTGGACAGAAGTCCATTCCCACACATTCATGCAATACAGCCACTGAAGCTTGTGCAGCAGAGCCTAAGGCCACCTGTCACTTTGCTATTTAAGTTTGTATTTTAACACATAGTGTTAAACACGTAGTGGAACCTTAACATAATTTACATTTAAGTGAAGCGTGGTAGGTTGCTTCCTCTGGCAGCTTTATGTTTAAGGCTTTTCAGAGAATTGTTATTGCCAAATACCATTAAGAGATGAAGCTACAAATAAGAATAGTAGTAAGATTTCCCTACAACCCTAAATCAGTGCTTCAGATACAAGAGGGACTGAGATTTAACATGTGACTTCATGTTTAGGTCTTGACTTCAGTACATGTGTTGCGTTGTTTTTCCTTTTCAGTCTCTCTCCCTGTTTCTACTGGGTACTGAGGCCAACCATCACCTCAAGAGATCTCACTCCAACCATAAAGCAACACGGTTTATGTAGTGTTCACTAATGTGGTGGCTGACATTCACTTTTTTGGATGTATTTTGTATACCTGCAGATGGTAAGTGGTGAGTGCTACCATAAAGAAACCCAGTTACTGACCAAGAAAGTTACATAACTTGCCCAAGGACACACTTTGAAGTGGCTGGTTCCTCCCAGGTGGATTTTTGTGGTGCACCATTGAAAGCAGTGCGATTTAGCACGAGCAGAAGGGAACACCTATACAATTCTTTTAGCAGTGTGCTACAAAATTCACAAACTGATCTTGACTGCTTTGTTTCAAGGGATTAGAAATTAGTTCAGACTTCGGTGGGGGCAGGTGGAAGGAAAGCTTCCAACTGTAACTGTATTTCTCCTTTGCTGTATGAAGAGTCTATGGTTGTGTAATCATGAAGACAATTTTAGGCTCTTTTGTACTTGAGAATACAGTAAGTGATGTTTTACCTGTCCGTCTCTGGAGAAGAAAAGCTTTAATTAAGTCTTACTTTAATTATGTCTCATCTATACAGTACCTAAATGCATTATGAGAGCATGACATTTGCTATTTGCCTGCCTTCTGGGAAGGTTTAAGATGCTGAATCCTCTAATACTGTATAAGGTTTCCAGTGCTATTATTTAAAGAATATTTGAAACAAGATTCTTAATGTATGCACTGTTATAGTAATTGCTAAGCAGTGGTGATAACCTGAATGATTAAAGTATGATCTGGAATTTTCTTCCGACATAATAGAATTGTGTTTGTATAGAAATTCCCCAGTACACTGTGGTCCTGATGATCTGCTGGCATGACTAGTGTCCTGGATCAGAGCCTTATTTACAAGAATTTGTATTTTCCCAGTCTCATTGTGCATTACCATGCTGTGCTGTTCCAATACAAAGTTTAATTAAAAAAACCCCAATCTTTGCAGGTTGTCTTATCTTAATTAAGCTAATGAGAATGACATAGCTTCTAATATTAGCTGAAAATAATGTCCTTGAAATGAACTTTTATTACAAGCTGTGAGTGCTTATGACCAAAAGATTGATAGGAATGTGTGTAAACAAAACATTCAGCTTTTCTAGAGGCCCTTAATCTCCTGTGCTGAATATCCATTAGTCTTCCTCAACCTAACTCTTCACTTAATAGAAATTTAAGCTGATAAAGGAAATAGGAATGAGCAGCCATAGATTTCTCTGTGTCTCCCCTGACTTCTATATCTTAACCCTCAGTGAGAAATCTTAGAATAGTAGTAGATATTTTAAATATTTAAAAATATTGACAATATGTTATCTCTGAGGGAAGTGACACATCAATACTTTATATATAGTTTTTCTATATTATTTTATATTTCTTTTCAAGTTGTCACAGCTTGACATATGAAGCTACTTGGTTACAAGCTAGCATGCAGCGACTGAAAATGACATTTTCTTAATGCATCAGAGTAAATATTGTTCACTTGAAGATGACACATCTCTCCAGGGCAGCAGACTGACTCCCCTGAAGGTGAATGCGCATCCACGCAGGATGCATAATTTGGATTGTTTTTGCTCCACCTCTATTTACTTTTGCCCTCCAGTCAGTTATTTTGTCCAGGCCTGTTTGTACTCAGCTGCTTTACCCCACAGCTTTTGGTGTCTCCTGCACACGCCTGTTTTGAAAACCTGAACTCTCAGACAATGCCCTTGCAAATGATTGGGCTGAGGTTTCTCAGATCAACCATATTTGGTCTTATTCTCCTCTTCAGGAGCAGATTACTACCTCCTCTTACAAGGCATGTGATTCCAGCAATTATAAGTATAAACTCATATTTTAAATATCTTTTACCTTTTCAGGTCATATCAGATGATAATATTTTTCAGGGTAAAAATCAAAAGTGATGACAAGAAGTCCATGGACACTGATATTACAGTAAGCTTCCAAACTGATGTTAATGCTAAGTAAAATGACTTTCTGCCTAGGCAGATTTGCTCAGGGTATGAATTTGGCTTTGGACAAATAAGGGTTTAAACTGGCAGAGGGAAGATTTAAACTGGATGTTAGGAGGAAGTTCTTTACAGTGAGGGTGGTGAGACACTG
>VWYK01063801.1:1709-14383 GCA_013399775.1 Semnornis frantzii | reverse complement strand
GGGTTGGAACTGGATGATCCTTGAGGTCCCTTCCAACCTTACCATTCTATGTTTCTATGACACTAACTAATATTTTCCGTATTTAGCACTGTTTGGGAATTACTTAAAAGAATGTAATAGTGCTGCAAATATCTTGTCACAGTAGTGTTTGTAGCAGATAATAGACCAAGAGTGCATGCATCTTAGCTTTAGAGAACTGGTCTGTGCAAGGGTGTCTGTCATCTCGGTTGCTGGCATTTCCTTAATGCACCCTGTGCTCCAGATCCAGAATCAGAGACATCGTCCTTCAAAGGAGGTACAGACAAAGGACATTTGAACTGCCAGCAGACTGACAATATGGATGGATTTCTCAGAGTGCTACTTACTGCAAAGGGTGGGGTTGGATTTTAATATCCCCAAATCCCTTACTGCTCCTCTCAAGAAGGAGTGGTGTTGATGTAAAAGGAGGGTGATTGTTTTTCTTACCCATTCCACAGCTGCACAGTATCAAGGTTTTTTATCAAGTCACTGCCATCCAAAAAAAGAGCAGATATCTTTTAAAATACATTCTATTGTTTTCAGGGCCATGATTTTGTTATTCAAAAGCATAAGACACATAAATATCTGGGCATCTTGCTTTTGTTAAACCCTATTTTCCACTGGAGGTATCTCAGCTTGAGTAAGCAGTGCGATGCAGTAGGAGTGGTGTAGTGGAGTATAAATGTGCCCGGGACCTGGCATCCTGCTATGAGTTTCAGGGTATTTTCATGTGGTCTTCACAAAGATAAGCCTGTATTCAGGGCTGAATTGTCTGTAACTACATCAAGGGAGAGAGCAAAGGATGCAGAACCAGATTGCAAAAGAAGGAGGAAATGTATTTTCACAAATATACATCCTTTCCCACACACTGTAGCATAGTGGAGTTGTCTGTGTGCTGTGACCCCTTTTGGATGATGCTTAGGAAAATACAGGCCAGTAGAACTTAAGTCAGCTGTTATCCTACACTTACCTGCTAGATGTGGAAACCTCGAAATGTACAGGTGGAAGATGAAGAGGCAGAAAGTGATGTAAAATGTGCAGAGGCAATTCAGCTTTGTGAGCACGAAGGCTGCAATTTGTCCCCTGCCTTCCAGCTCAGTTAGGACCAGGGAGAATCTGATCATCCAATTACTTGCCTTTACAGTGTTTCACATGGGCAATCATGTAAGAGTAAACAAAAATAAGTGAGTGGCTCGTGTTCTCACTTAGTTTTTAAAAGTCGTCAACAAGACTTATCTTAATACTTCTACCTCCTGGTATCTGGCATGCTGGCTAGATGACATATTCTTTTTAGTGTCCTCTCAGAGATGTCATTCTTCCTGTCTTTTGTCATATATTTCACTAGAACTCTGCTGGGCTGCTCTTTTAATAAATCCTGCATGCCTACATTCTCATCCCACTCACCTCCTTCATTTTTAATCAGGCATCAGTTACACTAATAGCCTTATATATCTCTTGAAGATGGTTCTGTTAGGCTGGAAGCTGGTTCATTGATGCATACCATTTGCATCAAGAGAAAATCGGCTTTTCATTCACTGTGGGGTTTCTCCTTTACTATAGTTTGTTTTGCCTGTGCATACTACTGTAATATTTATTTTTTTCTTGTCCAACCAAATGCCAACAGCAGTTAGGGAAGTAAGGCAGCAAAGAATTGCCATTAAACATGGTGGAAGTAATCTCTACTGCTTGATGTTTCTGCTTTTGAAGGATTGATTATCTTGCCTTTGTTAGCACCCATATTTTGTCCCTGCCTTTTTTTTTTTTTTTTTAAATGGTTTCTGAAAATTCAAAGTGATGCATTTCCTTTTCACTGTGCTCAGGGCTATTAAATGTCTTAATAGTAGATGTTTGATATGCTTAAGTTTTGTCCGTGCAAGGGTTTTCTTGCAGAGCTGCTACCAGAAAATCAGTTTAGTGTACAGCTTTTCTGAGGCTTATTGTGTCTGTGACTTGAATCTCACATGAGGCTTGAAAATAAATCAGTCCTCCTCTTTTGAAAATCAAACTGCTCCTGTTTCTTTGGAAACATTTTCCAGTGTCTCACATTTAAATAATTGTGAAGATAGATATTGAAGCTAAATAATGGCCGATTGTCTTCAATGTCCTGTAACAATCAATGGCACATCAAGGCTTCATGGCTGTCATCGTGCAGCCCGTGACAACACAGGGGATTCCCAGAGTGACAGCATGAATAGGGCACTGACCTTTTTCTTCCCAAGTTTGCTGTTTGCCACTTAGGCAAGAGGCAGGAGGACAGGAGCAGGCTGTTACACATGGCTGCCGTTTGTCCTCCTGTCTAGAACTCCTCCTCACCCACCACACAGTTGATACTTCCCCCAAAACTTCCACTGTGGCATTTCTATCACAAAGATTTTAAAAATTTTAAACACACAAAGTCACATAGGCAAAAGTGTAATGTTTTCAATGATGATTAAGGATTCAAATATGCTTATAAAGAGCTAGGACTTTCTTTTCATTTATAGCTGAGGTCACAATAGTTCTGCAGCACTTCTCCCACCCTTACCACCTTTTGAACTTGGTGGGAGTTTTGTCATTTGTTTTGGTAGGCTACAGATGAGATAAAGGTGAGCAGCTCTCTAATCTTCTGTTTCTGCTTGGATGAGAGTGAAAGAAGTCTGGATTTAAGCCTCCGCTTTTGTTTCCTTTGGCTTTCAAAGATTTGAGATGCTTCCTTGTGCTTTTCAGCTGTTAACCTGAGTCAGCTCTGATCTGGGTTGTAGCTGCAAGTGTCTTTACATGGGCAATTATAGATGCATGACCTAAAGGAGGAAGAAAAGCATTGGGAAGATGAGTTCATGTCCTACTTGGTCACAGGCTTTGTGCCTTCAAAAGGAGGAAGGCAAAAATGTTTCTGTATGTTGTGAATATATTTGAGGATGAAATGAAACCCATTGTGATACACAATGGGTTGCCATAACAGTGCAGACAGAGTCTGGACAACTGCTTGACCCTCTCTCAGAGAAGTATCATAAGGCAATTAAAAGGTAACAAGTGATTGAGCTTCTCATAGTTTATCATCTGTCTTAGCCGTTTCTGCATGCTTTTGTTTGTTGTTTATTTCAAGTGTAAGTTCTCTTAAGACCTCAGAACACTGAGGGTTTCTGCCTTTTAGGAGTGTAAACTAGTTAACTATGGAAATTTCCAGAGCTGGATGGAGTCAAAGTATTAAAATGTGCAGCTTTTCTATCGTGTAATAGTCTCTCTCTGTGGCATTAATCCTTCTCCTTTTCATACAATGCACTTGAAATGCTGCTTTTCTCTGTAGGCGGCAAGTATTGTCATAACTTCACTTCAAGAACTATTCACCTTTTAAATGTAGAAAACAGTTCTCATTGTACTTCAGCTAGAGAATAATCCCTATTCTTTTGCTCCTTCATCCTCCGTGGTACACTGATGATAAGTGAACTCTCAAGCAGCTGTAATTTCACAGGCGCTTTCATGGATTGCAGAACCCTGCGTTCAATCAGTATCACTTGGAATGTCTCTCTGTTTTTAAATCTGCCTTGTTAATATCTCTACATTCATCCTAAATATTGCATTTTATAGTGTGAATTCTTGTGGTTCTCTCCTTGATATCTTCTCATTCTTTTTTTCCAAGCAGCTGTTGGTAGCTCTCCCTACTGCTGTCAAGTCCTCTGCATTAGAAACTGCAGTCGGGTGGACTTACTACATTAAATTAAGGCACTGCAAAGTTGGCTTACAATACACATCAGGAATCCAAAAAATAAAGAGAAATGGAAAACTGAACTGTCCCTAATGTAATGTGCTAAACTTAGTTTATACTTTGCTCCTTGAATAGCTAGCACATTAAAAGCTTTTAAAATAATACTATGTACAAAAATCCAGCTGCTAACATTCTTGATATGCTGCACGTACAGAAACAATAATAGCAGTGTTAAAGCCACAGCACTGTTCAGATCAGATAGAGAAAAACACAAGGAAGGCCTTTCTCTGCAAGCACAGTGATTGAAAACTAACACTAAGCACTGAGAATCTGCAGGCTGCTCTGTAAATGTGGCCATTGGTAATAGATTCTGCTCCCAGTACAAGTAAAAATTTAGCAGAGAATTATTAGCTACATCACCACACCTATATAATAGAGTTCACTGTAGCTATGTAGGAGTCAACTCAAGCAGCTTCTTTTGATGAAGTAATCGGGCTGCTTCTGGGGTCCGTTTCAGCTGCTAGGGGCGTGCTTCACATGTAAATGAGTGACAAATGGATTCCTTCTAAATTCCAGCCAATTAAAATACATTTAAAGTGCAGCTGGTGGAAAGCGAAAGGCTTATAATTACATAAGAAACTTTCAGGCATGAAACAAATCCCTGAAGTTTGGCGAACAACGATTATTAAGTATTGCATTTCGGAGTACTAAAGCAATCAAACAAAGAGCCTTCCAAAACTGCAGTCAGAAGCAAAGATGACACTTTTACCACCACCTTAAATGAGACAAAGCGGGGAGTGTGTTTGTTAGGGTGTCAGTTTTCTACCCTTGGCTCTTTAAACCATGCAAGTTTGGCAGCTTGCCCTATGTGGTGCTGCATACAAATATTGACAGAACAGTGTGGTATTTGTTAAACTCCTTCTTGGGAAACGAATGATTAAAACTCTGAAGGAAGATCTGAGGACCTCAGACATTATATTTTTTCTCAGCACCACTATAATATTTACAGAATGAAACAGAAAATAGTGAATGGGGTGTAATGAATGACCTTCCTTTTCTGCTTGGCCTTGTAAGTAAGGACAGATCTTTTGTTCAATGCTTTAAGTGTTATTTTAAAAGAGGTTTACAGTTAGCAGCACTGAAACTGCCATTAGCACTTTCAATTTAACCTCACATTTTGGGAGCGAGCTCAGCTGATATAACAGACCATGCAAATTGGTGAAAAACGTTGCCCAGGAAGTAGCTGTGTGCAGTCACTGCAGATACTGTGCCCACAAACCTTTGCAGATTTCTTACTGCACAGCTATGTTTAAATGTTGGCACTTTGCAGACGTGTTATGGTCATGTCTGCATTTCTGCTGTTAATATGCCGTTGTAAAATTTAATCTTTATCTGTGTAGGAATCATTGTGCTAATTTTAGAAATGGAAACAAGGACTTTTATCAACAGTCATCATCCAGAGTGATTTTCTATGTATATTTTATCAAAGAATACTGTCTTCCATTTGATATTAAACAAACAGTTGAAATTAAGTGGAAGGAAAGTTTTTCCTGTCTTATTTCAGGTTTTTCTTAACTGTATCGGGAAGTAAAGACGAATTCAGAAAAATGTCTTCCAGATCTAACAAGTGTTGGTTTCTACCTGTTGTTATATCTTAATGTATGAAATTCTTATGAAATAATTTACAGTTCCTGACTGCTTCGTGTTTCATCATATCATGAGTGGTCAGTCTGTTTTGGCTTCACTTTTGTTAACCATGAGTAAAGTATTCTACAAATTTCATAGCAACAGATCATATTGCAGCAGTAGGGGTTCAGTTAAATGTGCCTTGTTGATTCTTAATGTGTAAGTAGCACAGAGCACGTGCTAAAGGGAGGCTCATGAAAAGTAAGCTTGTTGCCAAAATAAATGTCAATTAAAGTCAAATTTTAAAGGCATTTGTCAAGAAACATAAACATGAGTACACATATACTGTGAAAATAACTGTAATGAAGTTAAACCCAAGAAAATTCAAGAGAATCAAGACTGAAAACATCTAAATTGAGGGATTGTTTTTCCTTTTCAATTACCCTTGTGGACTGGCAATTATTTACAGAGGACAACCTACTAAGTGGATCGGAGTTATTGTGTTTCATAGAATTGTTTTGGTTGGAAACAGCCTGTAAGGTCATTGAGTCCAACCATTGACCTAACACTACCATGGCTATTAAACTGTGTTTGGGTAAGTCCTACCCATCACCAGCTACTGCTACAAAATCAGGATCACTGTGTGTTTAATTGCAATGAGTATTATTAAAANCAAGAGCTGATCTGTAACAGCAGTAAAGGTTTGATACAAGCCCAAAGACGGAAGGAGTACAGAAGAGTGCTGAGTATATTTAGCTGATCATAATGGAGTGGCATAGACCCAAACAGCTAAAGCTGATTGTTTGCTAAACTAATAGAAATTACTTATATATACTGTCTGACCTTTAAAAAACTGCCAGTTTAGGATATTTTTGGGATCTGCAGATGAATCGTGCAATATAAGTCAACTGTCAAATTTTGCAAAACATCAACTAACCCTTTTGTAAAGTAGGTGAATGTGGAAGCTGATAACTAAGTGTAGACTCACCAAAACTGTCTTTTCTTGACGGAACCTCAGGGTTAACAATGACAAAACTTGTTTCAAATTAATCTTTTGTCTTAAACAGATTTGACTCAGCATAAATCAAAAGATTAATCTAGGTCCTCCTGCATAAATACATTTTTCATGCCATTTACTTTTCCTTTGTGCATATGTGCAATGATGGATGCATCTCTTAGGTCCAGTGATTCGTCTAAGACAGCAGTTACCTTAAGTAACACAAGAGAGGTGCTTAGAAAGTATACAAACAAACAAAAAAGGACATATTAGCGCTTCTGCGTTTCCTTCTTGATTTCACTGTACCACCATTTGGCTGGGGTTTAGTGTTGGCAGATCAGAGCCTCTTTTTTTTCTGCACAGTTGAACAGTGAGCAAGTGTCTCTGCAGGGAACTCACTGACCTCTGGGCACACTGCTGCAGGTCTCTGGGGCTTGGTAGAGCTCAAGCACAACTACATGTGAAACTTTCCGAACTGAACTGCAGTACACTTCTGCACAGGTGTTGAGGAAATAGTTTGGGAACACTTTAAATTTTTAAAATATCCCCAAGGTTAAATATCCTTTGGAAAACTGGCTTTCTGGATTGTTTCCTTGGATATTAACCCTTAAATTCTGCCAAAACATGGGCAGGTTTCTATTGGGCTTTTCCCCAGAATGACTTGCTGAAAAGTTGTACAACTTTGGTGTGTCTCCACAGGGAAAATTACATAAGTCCAGCTGAAGGGTCAGCATAATTTATGATGGCAAACAGCTGAGAACTTTCCTGGAGTTTTCCCCTGGGTGGTATTACTTAATGATTCTGCTACAGTAAAAGCCACTACTACTTCATATCTTTGGCAGGTCAGACTCTGAAATCTTTGGGTACTCTCTTTTATTAAAAGACTTGCATGGAGTCTGTAATGGTAATGCTGCCCATAGGATTAGAGAATAGCTATTCTGCTGATTTCCTGAAAAGCAAAGTGCTCTTTGGTTTCTACATTAAAACATCCTTAACTTTAGGTAGGATTGACTATTCCTTCTAATTTTACTGTTGCTCTAGAGAGCACTGGGGAACCCGTTCCTATAGTTAGGGGAAATGGTACAGCAGCAGAGGGGTGTCAAACTAATTAGTGGATAAAGATGAAGGTATAACTCGACCTGAAGCCTAGCTAGTAGCAAAACTCTTTCTACCTTGGCAGAAAGGGAATGAAAATGTAATCGTGGCTCTTAGGAGTGACAGAGAGTAAAGGAAAGTGCGATCCTGAAGTCCAGATGCTTTTCCACAAATGTAGTGGAGGAACACAAATGTTTCTGTAAAAAATGGGCCTTCAGCTGTGAATATCTAGAAAACCAAAGGCTGGATTATGCAGAGTCAGTAAAATGAAGGAAATAAGCAACTATATGATTCATTTTGGTGATAATTACTGTTAACTGGAATTGTGTTGTCTGTATTTAGAATTTTGCAAATTAATTCTTTATTTTACCGTAAGTATTGCCACGCTCAGATTCCAATAACTTCTGAGTAACTGATAAACATGACAACCTTTTCTAATAATCTGGTGAATATATAATTTCCATGACTATTCCAGAGTCCTGGAAAACTCTGGTAGGACCTCTTGGCCTGATAGTTTCTAAAGAATCTTGAAAAGTACTTGCGTGGTTCTGCATGGGCTGGCTTGAGTGATGTTCCATGAAAACCTTGTATCATTTAGAGCCTTCCATTGGCAAATGCTAGCCAGATAAATGTCCCTACATCAATGTGCAGTGGTGGTGGAGGCAGTGGAGAGTGATGTTCAGTGCATGAACAACTTGGATAACACTGAAAGACTCTTTAAATATCTTTAAAGAAGCCAAAGGGTAGCGATTGCTTTCCGGATTAGAAGTAGAAATGGCTGATATGAATTACAAAGCAGAGTTTGGCATTTACACCAAAACCGTGTCTGGTAATTTGTTCATAATCTTGTGACTTGTGAACTGGAAGCAACTAATACAAATTAAGGCAAATGGAAAACAAAGCAGAGGTGATTGGTGGTAACCAGCATAGCTTCACCAAGGACAAATCATGCCTGACAAATTTAGTGGCTTTTTATGATGCAGTCACAGTGAGAGTGGACAAAGGAAGGGCAACTGATGTCATCTACCTGGACCTGAGTAAGGCATTTGACTCTGTCCCACATGACATCCTGGTCACCAAGCTGGAAAAAGATGGACTTGATGGGTGGACTACTCGCTGGATAAGGAATTGGCTGGATGGTTGCACACAGAGAGTAGTGATCAAGGGCACAATGTCCACCTGGAGACCAATGCCAAGTTGTGTCCCTCAGGGGTCAGTGCTGGGACCAGTGCTGTTTATCATCTTTGTCAGTGACATGGACAGAGGAATTGAGTGCACCCTCAGCAGGTTTGCAGATGACACCAAGCTGTGTGGCACAGTCGACTTGCTAGAGGGCAGGGATCCATCCAGAGGGACCTGGACAGGCTGGAGAGGTGGGCCCAGGCCAACCTCATGAAATTCAACAAGGCCAAGTGTAAGGTCCTGCACCTGGGTAGGCACAATCCCAAGCACAAATACAGGCTGGGTGGTGAATGGCTGGAGAGCAGCCCTGAGGAAAAGGACCTGGGGGTCTGGGTTGATGAAAAGCTCAACATAAGCCTGCAGTGTGCGCATGCAGCCCAGACAACAACCGAGTCCCAGGCTGCATCAAGAGCAGTGTGGCCAGCAGGGCAAGGGAGGGGATTCTCCCCTTTACTCTGCTCTTGTCAGACCCCATCTGGAGTACTGTGTGCAGTTCTGGAGCCCCCAGCACAGGAAGGACATGGAAGTGTTGGAGCGGGTCCAGAGGAGAGCCACGAAGAGGGCTGGAGCAGCTCTGCTATGAGGACAGGCTGAGAGAGTTGGGGCTCTTCAACCTGGAGAAGAGAAGGCTTTGAGGAGACCTTGTAGTGGCCTTCCAATATCTGAAGGGGACCTACAGGAAGGCTGGGGAGGAACTATTGACAAGGTCTTGTAATGACAGGACTAGGGGCAATGGGTTTAAACTGGAAGAGGGGAGAATTAGACTGGATGTTAGGAGGGAGCTCTTTACAGTGAGGGTAGTCAGGCACTGGAACAGGTTGCCCAGGGAGTTTGTGGCTGCTCCCTCCCTGGAGGTGTTGAAGACCAGGCTGGACGAGGCCTTGAGTGACCTGTACTAGTGGGAGGTGTCTGTGTCTATGGCAGGGGGTTGGAACTGGATGATCCTTGAGGTCCCTTCCAACCTTACCATTCTATGATTCTATGATACTACAGTGTGTGTTATAGAGAGATTGATGGAAGAAACTAGTACTTTTCAGATAATATCAAATGATCACACTATATATCTGTAGTTTATGGATAAACTGCGATTAACCATTTCAAACTTGCTTACACAGTTTGCTGGTAGCAGAATAGGCAAGACTACAGCCACTCACCTAAGCAGTAAAGCTTCATGCATACAGTGAAGCTGTTGCTGATACTTTCCTCTCTAGAACACGATCCTAATGAAAACAGTATTATAGTTATCTAGAATTGGACAGTTCAGGGCAGTACTGCAGAATCTTAATCTTCTAGTAGTAACTAAAGTTGATAAATGAGGATGTCATACTTTAAGGAGATTTTAGGGCCTTGGAGATCAGTGTAGGTAGCTGGTTTTCAAAAAAATGGATCCTGGGCTTTGATGAAATTATTGTTTCAGATGTACACCTTGCTTACAGAACCAAAGTAGTTTTCCTGTCCAGAGTCAAGGAGCTGAACCCTTATCTTCTCTTGTAGGAACCATTTCAGAGGAATTCAGGAATTCAGATTCAGATTTTCTCTGGTAACTCACATGAATGTTGTCTTTTTCACAGCAGCCCAGGAGAGCTTTGCCCCGATAGGCAGCCAGACTCATTACTGGGAGTTTTGTTTCTGTTAAGTTAGGCTGTGTCTCTAGACATCACTTTGTATGAATGTGATTGCTCCAAGGAAGAAACTGCCTTTATTTCCTTCATTTGATAGAAGGAAAGTAATTTACATCTATTTTCCATCCTTTCAGCCATACTGGCTCAGTTTTCTGGCTAGTCCTAAAGGAAAAGCCAATTCTTCATTCTTTCCAAATCATCCTTCTAGAAAGCATAACAGTAGCTGTGTAGTTGCTGCTCTTTCCACTCCATTCCCTCTATGCCCATAGTGGATATAGGCAGAGATAAATATCAAAAGAATAACTTTATTTATGCTCTTTTTTACCAGCCTAGAAAGAGTGTGTACAGCTAAAAAAAGCAGCCGACCACTGCAAAAGCTTGTATGGGTTACAAAATCCATTCCTGGAACCATGTTTGCATTCAAAGTAACACTTTGGCAACATTCTGACCTTGCAAGGTTCAAGGAACAACTATTGCTATGCTTGGTAGAACAGGTCAGTTTCAAAAAAAGGTAATGTTATATTTCCTTGGTGCTCCTGTGGAAAAACAGGGACTCAGTTTTTGGACCAATTTGGTTTGGTTTGGTTTTGCTGCTAACACCCATCTTTCAATACTGTGATGTATATTTAGCTTCTCAGAAATGCCTGAATTCTTATCATAGAATCATAGAATGGTAAAGTTGGAAGGGACCTCAAGGATCATCTAGTTCCAGCCTCCTGCCATAGGCAGAGACACCTCCCACTAGCACAGGTCACTCAAGGCCTCGTCCAACCTGGCCTTGAACACCTCCAGGGAGGGAGCAGCCACAACCTCCCTGGGCAACCTGTTCCAGTGTCTCACCACCCTCACTGGAAAGAACTTCCTCCTAACATCCAGTCTAAGTCTCCCCTCTTCCAGTTTCAACTCTTTGCCCCTCATCCTGTCATTACAAGACCTTGTAAATAGTTCCTCCCCAGCCTTCCTGTAGGCCCCCTTCAGATACTGGAAGGCTACTGTAAGGTCTCCTCAAAACCTGCTCTTCTCCAGGCTGCAGAGTCCCTACTCTCCAGCCCTCTCCCGCAGAGCTGCTCCAGCCCTCTGATCATCTTCATGGCCTCCTCTGGACCTACTCCAATAGTTCCATGTCCTTCCTGTACACAGGACTCCAGGTCAGGTCTGACAAGAGCAGAGTAAAGAGGCAGAATCCCCTCCCTTGCCCTGCTGACCATGCTACTCTTGATGCAGCCCAGGACTCAGTTGCTGTCTGGGCTGCACTCACACTGCAGGCTCATGTTGAGCTTTTCATCCATCCAGACCACCAGGTCCTTTTCCTCAGGGCTGCTCTCCAGCCATTCACCATCCAGCCTGTATTTGTGCTTGGGATTGTGCCTACCCAGGTGCAGGACCTTACACTTGGCCTTGTTCAATTTCATGAGGTTGGCTTGGGCTCTCTCTTGTAGGACAAATACATGTTAAAAGGACCCTCTAAGTGTAAAATGTCATGGTTTACAAAATCCTATGGAGAATAATGTAATCCTGTTTTTTGTGTGGTTTGTGGTGTCTTTTTGTTTGTTTTTTTTCCTATCTCAATTTTTTTAGGTCTAAATCTAGTTTGTCTGGGTCAGTACTTGACTGGTAGGTTGGAAGGATTACCCAGGCTTGCAGGTAGCCTACATGGGAATCAGACAGTGCACACCCAGCATGAACTTGGTGCTGCTGGGTTAGCTCTGTGCTAGTGGGATGTGCATTTACAGCTGTTCTGTGAAATGAGAGTATTGTACTGTAACATGCTTTGTGATTGTCTGGCTTGGCTTGTGTGATGCAAACATGATGTATGACTAGTGACAGTAAAAACTGAAAGAGTATTTTATTGACTAGCTCACAATGACAGCTTTAGGAGAACAGAAAGCAAATCCCTCATACTACTGGTCCTCTCAGGAGACTGTGATGGAGTGCCAAAACGGAGTAATTCTGAAACTAAATGTCTGTAAATGGAGTCTTTGTTCGTTTAAAGGAGACAGAGGGAAGAGTATGGAGGCTTCTCTGGGGATTGTCATGGCTTTGTTGTGCAACACAAAGACTGTGTTTGAATCAAGATGCAGGGTACTTCTAAAAAGATCTTTTCTAGCAATGTGAGAAATGCACTACAATTTCTGTGGAACCCAGTTTATAACTCCAAAGTTTCTATTAGCTCTTTGAGATTGCCTTCCATGTCTTCTTCTGAGCTAACCTCACCTCCATCATGGAGGATCTGTTGATGAGGTGTTTCTTTCATTGATTGCTAAGAGTTTCACACAGGTCGTACTGTGAGGAAAGGCACACTTTCTTTAATGGTAGAACTGTAGATCTTTCTGCAAGGCAGCAGGCTGATCTATGTGGCAGGACATTTAATTGGAGGAATTTTTTTCTCTCTACAAATGAATAGCTTCCTTCAAACACAAGGAAAAAAAAAGAGGCGGGGGGGGGGGGG
>VWYK01063800.1:1777-13454 GCA_013399775.1 Semnornis frantzii | reverse complement strand
TTATTACATTTACTACAGTCCTGCCTTTTTGTTTCTGTCTGGTTTTAGAGAGAAGGTATGTAAAGAGGATTTTTCATGTTTGCATAGAGAAAAATGTTTTTTTCAATGTACAATTAAAAAAAAATAGAAAAAAATGTAGATGAGTACAAGCAATGGTATACACAGACATCTATACAAAGTGTATGCGATACCCGTATGCTAGTGAAGGTATAAACAAACTGTGTAAAATTCTTTTTTTAAACAAAACCCAAAAAATACTTTACAACTCACTCTCTATTCTTTGAAGTAAGTAAACTCATGAAACCTCCTTTGCAAGTTCTCCTAGATGATACTCACTATCATGAGTATATGTTCATAGGCCATGAATCATCATGGACTGGGTCCAGTCTTACCTCCTGACTGTAAAGAAGAGTTGAAATTTTAAGTTCTGCCACAGAGTCTGTTTACTTCACTTCAAGCTGGATGACTCTGGAGAGGGATCCAGAACAGAGAAATCCATGGGCATAACCTTACACTATAAATTCCCCTCCCCGCACAATGATTTGGTACAAGAGTAGTATTCGGATTTAGAACCTTCTTGTTCTTTATTGGATCCTTTTTCTGTCTCCAGGCTGGCTATTCTTTTTTACATATCAAAGATGTAGCTGCTGCTGAGAACATGTCTACCTTATTTTTCACAGAATGCAACTTCTGCTGATGAATGAAAAGAAATATCTAATTTTTCACAGACTGCATTGATCTTGAGCCCTCCCTTCATGTAACTAAATGTGATAGTTTAGAACTAACACTCTAGCCCAGTTTTAAATTATAAGCAAGAAATAGGAACATTCTGGACANGATCTTTGGGGGGGGTAATTTTAAACCTACCACACTAAATAAAATGAAGCATAAGTTCACTGCTAAGCAACTTACTTATGCTAATCAAAGCAAGACAAGTTTCAGTTCAACCTAATTTTAAGCAAATATGCAATTAATTACAATATTCTTTAAGCATATTATTTAAGCCTCAACCATTTTAGAGGTCAGATTGTAGGATTCCATGCTTACTAAGAATTTATAAGAAATTAATTATTTTCCAGAAATTGTCCTTGCCTGTGACCCTTTAGTAAAGACAATAACACATAGTAAAAAATATATTCAAGTACAGATTAGATTCAATATATTATGCAGAAAAATTGGTTAACTCTTATGGTTGGAATAATAGGAATAGAACAACCTTTAGTAACTCAAAACTCAAGTGATTAAAGATTAAGACTTATTTGATCTTCATGGACATAAACTGAAAACAGAATGTCCTGTGGCTGTCTATCATGACTGAGTATAAGATGACAGGTTGGTGTGACTATGAAAAAGAGACAAAGTGCTATCTGGGAATGAAGCCATAAAATATGTTTGGTAGAGAGGGTTTAAACCTAATATTTCTTCATAAGGATTTAGTGAGGCCTCATTTGGAACACTATGTGCAATTTTTATTGTTTCTGATAAAATAAGGTTAACTCAAACTGGAACAGATGCAGAAAAAGTCCACTAGCATAATCAAGAACACGGACAGACTTCTTTATGAGAGGAGATTTTAAAACTTCATTTTGTTCAGTACAGCAAGATGAGAACTTGGAAAGGGTATGACTATTCAGTATAAATAAGTTGACACTTGAAATAAATATGAGAGGGAAAAAATGTTTAAGCTAGAGGAAAATAGTGAACAAGATCAAATGCTATAAATTATCCATGAATACATTTTGCCCTTGATGACAGTTGCATTCCCCTTGTTTCCTGTTGCATTTTTTTATTTACTTCATCCTTAATTTTTATCGCTTTGAGTTCTTTGCGAAACATTTCAGAGGGGAAGAAGCAGGACTTCTGCCACTCCATTCGTGTGTGCTGGTTTCTGGATTGGAATTCTGCCAAGGCAGAAATTATTTGGAATTGCTTGCCATGTTTTTATCAGAGAAAAAACTTCCTGCCAATGGGAAATGGTGAATGAATTCTTCTTTCTTTATGCCTGTACACATCTTTCCCCTCACTTTTCTCTCAACCCACAAGACTTCTCACCTGCTTTTCATTATCTCCCCATCCACTGGAAGAGAGAAGTGAGTTATGTGAGTGACTATGAGGGTGTTTGGCTGTTGGCCATGATCAACCCCACTCTCTGCCTGCACTTCTCCCCCTGTCAAGACAGTAAGATAAATTTCATCTCAAGTAGCAGGATAGTGTTTTAAACAGTAGTAAGGAAAAGAACTGGATTACGAACTACTGACTGTACATATAAAAGACAAGAAGGAAGACTTCCTGACATTCCTCTGTCTCTCATAGATCACAGAATCACAGAAAATATCTAGTTGGAAGAGACTACAAAGATTGTCCAGTCGACCCCAACACTGAAGGGTCAACATTAAACCACAATCTTAAGCACCAGGTCCACGCACTGCTTAAACAGGGAAAGTGACTCCACCGCTGCCCTGGGCAGACCACTCCAATGTTTGACAGTCCTCTCTGAAGAAGTATTTGCTAGCATGCAGTCTAAACCTCCTCTGGCATATCTTGAAACCACTTCCTCTAGTTCTTTTGCTTACCACCAAAGAGAAGAGGCTGGCTGTTATGGAATTATGAAATATGAGTTATTACTATTAATAGAAGTATTAAATATTACTTATTAATACAAACATTCTTAACTTATTTATAGGGTCTTTTGTACTCGGCTATGCAAATAGATTACAGAATGTATACAGTGCATAGGGCAGCACCAAACAATTTAAGACAATTTAGCAAAACTAGCAAAATACAAGCAGTAAATTTCGGAAAAAAGATTCTCATGGTGCAATATGCTGCTTGCCCTCTAGGGGGACTCGAGAGGCTCCTCTCTGCTAAAAACAGAGAAGCTAGAAAGAACTTTAATTACAAAGCAGAAAACTTATTACAAAGAGGTTTTCTAGAATATTTACTCACAAATTAGTACCTCTGGATTTCCAGGGCTATATTATAGTCCAAACAGAACCCAAAACACTTGGAGGGGTGCTGTTGTTGGTATGGTAAGAGCAAAAGATTTTAGAGTTTCCCAGGACTCTCATGGAATGCTGGGGCTTACAATCTTCTGATCTAGTCTTAGCCTGTTCTCAGGCAGACAGTGTCCTTCCAAGGTTCCACGCTTGGCACAGAAGTTCACAGGTGTGCAGGAAAGCAGAATGTCTTACTATTTGGCACTAAACTGCTTTCTCTCACAATGCGAACTGTGGTGAGCTCTATGTAAATGTGCTCTCTAACTAGGAGAAGTTTACTTGCTTTCAATAGCTGTAACTGCTAGTGGTACTGTCCCAGGTTGAGAATTATAGGGTTAAGAAAGTCCTCTTGGGACTTGAAGATTGTTATTCAATCCCACAATTCTGCTATCTCCTCATAAGCTCACGACAAGGCCATTTCGTTCTCTTCTCCTCTCCCTCCAGCCTTCTGCCGGGCAGGAGCTACATTATCGGACAAACATGTAAGGATGGGCCTCGTTGGGGCCTGCAGAGGTTGTGCTTAGGCCTCTTGGATGGCAGAGGCATGGGGGGGAGGATTGGAGCACTGGGGATGATAGATTTAGTTTTGGGATGGGGGAAAATTCAAGGGGGCTCGCTTATGTATTCTGTATCTACCTTGTAATTTCTATCTGCAAATTCTCTCCAAATACAATTCTGTGGGTTTTTTTTCTCCAATTCGTTTTAGAGCTTTACTCTGTCGGTTTCTTTAAACCCACTACAATGCAACTTACTTGAGGGGTTGACTCTTCCAGTCTTAGCCCTTCTGCACGATCTAGGCTGTTGTTACCTGCTGGCAGGGTTGTTCATACTACTGTTGACCAGTTTCAGGCAGCTTTTGGCAAAGATTTATTGCCTACTGCATGGGTTCCCGTGATGCTCCCTGGTAAACTGAGGCACAGCAAAGTTTCCAAGTAGAAGAGGCAGAAAGACTGAGTATTAAGCAGCAAGGTTTCCTGATCCCCAGGGCAACAAGGCTGGTATTGAAGCAGAAAGTATAGCAAGGTAAGGTAAGACATGGTATACCAGAGTGAGACAAGTTTTTTACAACTTCTGGCCTACTTTTATCAGTTGCCTGAGTCTTAATTCCTTCAATGGGCTACTGAAATTAATCATTCAGAATGCCACTTTGCCAGAACTAACCATATTACATGAAACCATGGGTTTGCTTTACCCAAATTTGGAAAAACATAGGCCTTGTGCAAGGCAGACACAAGCCAAGTGTGTGCACCTTGTTTACCACAAGATGTAAACAGGAGCAGAACAAATCTGGGCAAACCAGGGTACCTAGACTCAGTGGTTCCAGATTCTTTGTCTTTTTCTCACATCTGTCCCCACTCCAGAAGGAGGAGGGGGAGCAGGGCACCATACCTGGACTCAGAGTGGGACTGGGTTTGGCCTAGAAGCACACTCCTCCCTCCTTGCTCCATCTTCCTTTCAAAGAATCGTAGAGATGGATGAGGTCTTCCCTCAGCTGCCTTCTCTGCAGTCTGAACAACCCCAGCTCCCTCAGACACTCTTTGTAGGTCATGTGTTCCGGGTCCTTCACAAGCTTTGTTGGCTTCTCTGAACATGCTCTGGAATCTCAATGTCCCTCTTGTAGTGAGGGGCCCAGAACTGAACACGGCACTGGAGTGGTCTCACCAGTGCTGAGTGGGGTGATAACCTCTCTGTTCCGATTGACCTAATACAAGCTAGGATGCCATTGGCTTTCTCGGCCACTTGGGCACACTGCTGACTCATATTTCATCGACTGTCAACCAATACCCTCAGGTCCCTCTCTAATTCACAGTTTTCCAACCACACATCCCCAGGTCTGTAGCTTACCATGAGGTTGTTGAGACCCAGGTAGATAATAGAGGATACATTGTTGAGACCCAGGTAGATAATAGAGGATACAAGAAGACCGAAGAAATTTAATTGTTTGCATTCGTTAAACATTTAGGTTACAACACTACTCGCACAGGAGAGTGAAAATTATTCTGAAATTCCTCATGGATGAAATTCTATCAAAGACAATAGCAGACACTTGTGAAGAGGAAAATGGAAAAATGTAGAAAATAATGAGAATCCTTAAAAAAAACACTCTCCATCATAAAATATCTTTCAATACTGTAAAATATAATTCTTGGTCTTCTCTGCAATGCTTACATATGTCCTTGATTTTATCTTATTTTCCTTGACTTTCAAGTATCATTTGCTATTAAATTGCACTGTTCAAAGAAATATATATATACAAAAAATAATTTTACTAAAAAAAAACCTCAGGGAATTAATTGACCTAACATCTGAAGGGCTCTTACAACAATGATTAGAAAAGAGAAAGACTTCTATGTTAACTGCTGTTTCAGTCAGTAAGAAAATTTTTCAGTAAATTCAAAAGAATAAGAAAATTAACCACATGAATAGGAGCAAGTATACCTGAGACTTGCAAAAAAGTTAGACCTATTAAAAAAAAAACAAAAAAAAAAACCGAAACAATAACAAAACAAAACACCAACCAACCACAACACCAACCAACCACACACTGACAGTAATATATACTGTGCTGTTAGAAAGAATATAAGAACATCCACAACAGCAGGTGCTCTTGCGCATCCAGATATTTTTTTCACTAAATCTAACACTTTATTAATGCTTAGAACTTGCAGTGTTTTCTGTTCTAGGGTAGATACATATATAAAACAATTAGACGTATTTTTATCAGGCACATCTACAATAGGAAGAATACGATGAAAGCAAGATTTATGTTGGAAGTAAGCATTATTAATAAGCCAAATAAGACACAGTATTTTTACTTTTAGATGGTAGCTACCTTGACTGATTTTATCTGAAATGAGCTTAAGATAAATTGCATTAGTAGACTTACTGTAAAATCTGAGAAAATGTTAATCTGCAAACCAAGGGTGCAACTACAGCAATAGTTTGTCTGTCATGCCTAGAACAAGAAACCATATTAAGGTAACTAGTGCCCTCTTTTCCCATTAGTGAAATGATCCAACTTCTGAATAAAATAAAATGAAATAAAATACTTCCACACAGCCCAAACGGTGTCATTTAGCCTTGTTATTGGGCTTAAGTCTGATTTCTTTCTGTGATTAGTGACTTTGGTCCTGTTCCCAGCAAACACAGGAAATTGTGATCTTTCAGTAATATGACACTAGGGAAAATCTATTTCAAGGTGAAAAACTCCTCGGGTGGATTGCTGTCTTGCAAATGTTCATTTGTGATCTGCAGGTGCTTGACAGTAAATGAGCACAGTTGTGGCAGGACTACTTCTCTTTGAAACATGTCACAAAACATTACTGATGGAAAATTTAAAAAGCAGGGATCGCATCTGAGCTGCGGTATAGTACTCAGTTTACAGTATCTGTTTCTGTCTCTCAGGATTGAAAACAGAATAGTATTTTGATTTCTTCTTCTATATGTTCTTATAACAATTTTAAACTTACTCCCACATAAAAGTAGAGAATGAGTACTTAAGAAAACCCCAAACCAACAAATACAACAACTAATGATTATTGTCTGAAAATGTTAGCAAAAATTTAATTGTGACAAAATTCTTTTTTTCTTCTAACAAGGAAGTCTATTTCATGCTTTTTACGTTGTTACATGGATTACTGGAGACAGTTAAGATATTTGAAATTAAATTAGTACTTGGACTCTTAGCAAAATATTGTGAGAGCATCCATGAAACTATTTGCAATGTAATTCCTCTGTCGTCTTATAAAGTATCAATATTGACAGAGTTTATTTCATTAAATAGAAAATCTGCAGACTGTGTGCTTCTCTAGAAAAGGCTTAAAGATATTTTATAGCACATTGTAATATCACTTCAGCAGATTTTTTTATATATTCAAGACAAGATGATCAATTCTGAAACTCTACCTTTCATCACTAGAATTTAACTATTTTCTTTAAATTTTATTATTTAAAAAATATTAAAGACTGCACGCGCAAACACTGTAGAGAGTAGATATACTGACACATAGGCTACTGGGAAGTTAGAGTAGCTGAAGTTTCACCTTTTTATTCATCGCAGTTATTGAAGAGTATTCTCTCAGTCTCAATTAAAAAAATGGCATAATTTCTTCTTTTCGTATTTTGTCACCCGTATCTCATTAGCACTGCAGTTAAACCTTTTTTTAAATAACTGTTCCCAACAGCATTTTACAGAAACAGAGACACAGAGCATGTGTTATATGTGTATAGAACATATAAACAAATTGTATATGGAATAGGAAAAATATCACAGAACTACATTAAGTACATAATTTCCTTAAGTAATATCAGTTTGTTTATTTCTGCTTTGATGAGTCATTCTTTTGTTCTGACACAACAAAAATAATCCACATTCATATTTTCATAACGGTAGACTTAATTAGTAAAGTAAAATCAATCATCTAGAGCAATCTTTCAAAATATTAAACAACAACCCAAGATCACATGTGGGAGGTCAGTGTTTTTAAGTATGACAATCAAAGCAATTCTTTTTTGGACCAAAACTCATGCCCTTGCAAATATAAATTGTGTGCAACACTGACTTATTGAGACCATCTTGTTTGACCTTCTCTTGTCAAATATGAACATTCTGCAATTCCCTATTGCTTCTTTCTTCAAGTTTTAGAGGCAAAATAGGCAGGTTAGTATGATTTATTTGCTGGAAATTGTAAGAGCTTCAAGTTATTAAACACTGAGACATGAGATGCTGATGGAAAGATGACAATTTAATCCTGCCAAATTTTTATCACTGTTATGCTGAGTTGAGAAAGTAAAGAAATAAATGCATACGAAAGCCAAGGAAAAAAATATTTTTATCAGAACTGCAAAGGTATTGAATACAAATCTTGATTTTTTTCTGTTTATTCATACAACTATAACACTTTAAGAAAAAAGAAGTGTTATTACATGGCATTAAGATAGTTTAAGATAAAAATGCAACTCCTTCAGAAAAAGTAAGTAAAAATAGCAAAATACTGGAAACTAAGCAAACTTGTTGTTAGATGCTTAACATTCATATAGAGTACAACAAAAATATAAAACTGGAGACATACGTAGCCGTTCTGTGTAGCTATTGGTGAAAACTGGCTTCTCTTGTAAGATAGTGACTTGCAAATTACAGTTGATTACATTCTCTGTTAATAAATAACATCTCTACTGAGAAACTGTTATAATCTTACAAGAATCAGAAATACAACTCCAAAAACTTGTTGTAAATGTCTTCAAATCCTATGGTTAAATGAAAGCCTGTTCTTTTGAAAATTTTTGAACAGAATATGCTAAGGATTGTGAAACTCTCAGGAAAGTAGCCAAGTCAGTGGAGTATATAGAATCTAACTGAATTTCACAAATGTTTTGTTCATTAATTAAGAATATAAAAAATATATATTAATTATCTAAAACACTGGTTGCTTTCTATCTGGCTTTTTTTCCCCCCTCAAGCTGATACAACAAAATTATTGAGGGAAATTAGGGGTGTAATCAACATGGCTGCACGTAGCTTAAAAAAGCTCTGCTTTACCTTTTCAGTATGTAAGAACTTGAAAAGAAAGTGATTATTTTATATAAGTAAATGAATGCAGCTACAATAGACATTTATTTCACTTCGAGGCTAACTTTTGGATTGTTGACAACAGTGGGATGTTGTGCTGGTTTGAGCTAATTGGAATACTTTTAATAGAGAAAAATTATACTGTAGGCTGTGAAGGTAAAACCATGGTGATGTCTACTTCACTCAGAGGCTTGCTGCGATGTTTAGGTATAAGAAAACCAAAACAAAGAAGATAAGAGTCTCTCGAGCTGGCAGTCTGGGTCACGAGGGACTTACTTGCTTACTGGCTTGCTGGCTGCTTGGGTCTTGGGCTAGCAGCTCTGGCTTCTCCTCTCTGTTGAATAACTTCACTAACCACTTTTCTTCTAATCCTCCCCAGCCGATCCTCCTTGCGCGTAAGCCAAACCTTGGGGTAAGGTGTGGGGGTGGGGAGAAGGTGGAAGGGTGGTTGGGAGCCCCTCCTGGGGTCTCTGATTTCTGGGAGGGGAGTTGTGTGTCTGTATTACCTTAAACTTGTATATTTCTGTAAATATTCCTGTATATACTGTATATATTTGCTTGTATATTGTGCTGAGCTGTAAATATAGCTTCATCTCTTAACTTCCAGTCCAGCTGAGATCTAGTCTGGGTCATTTCAAAGTGTGGGGGGGCGGGGAACTCCCAAACCGTCACAGATGTGTTAAGTACTGAGCACTTTACAAAATGTGCCCCTTTGAGTTACAGAATAACAAGAAACCTCAAAAACGGAAATTGAGATACCATGTCTGAAGCAGTATTATATTCACTAAGCTTGATTTTATCATTAAAACTGGCTAAGCCTCACATGTAGGTGTCACTTTTGTTACACAGATATCTTAATAATCACTTGCTCTGCTGTAAGGAGGCATATGAGGATTTTATTATTCATTAGGCATAGTAACAGTACATACAGATAAAAGAAAAATCCAAGGTTTTTCTGCGGATTGGTTAGATTTCACCTAAGCATCTTGCACAAGATTATTCATTTTTGTTGCAGCATAAATGAAAGAGTGGTTATCTGTAAACAAATCCTGGGATTAAATCACTTTTAACAGAAGATCTGTGATCAAGATGAAAACCCTGAATACATTTCAGTGAGTTGTGCAGGTGTTAATTTTTGGTACGCTATGTTTTGGTTTTGTTACTAGTTCCTTGGAGTAGAGTGATGATTACTTTGAAACCCCTGGAGAGAACCAGATGACAGAGTTTCAGAAAAACTAAGAACCTTTCTAAACAAACACATTCCCTGCAGAGAGAATCGGAGTTGTTGATCTTCCCAGCAAAAACACTACCTAAATGTAGCCACAGTTAATTACATACTGTTGACAAGAGACACCTAAAACACCATGCATTTTATCATCATGCAACAGCACACAAATTACAAGTTTTGACAAGTATCTATTTGTTGTTTCCAAAATTTGCATTGAATGTGACAAGTGTACTTTAAGCTATTATGCCTCAGTGTTATTTGTCCGTTAATTCTAGTTCAGATAAATATGCCCAGATCTGCAACTTGTGTGATATCAATAGAGGTTTTAACATTAACTCAGTGGTTGTGTCTCAAGCTATCAAACACTTGATTAATGCTTTTACAAACCATTAGAATAATAGAAATGGAAGACTTTTGTTTCATGCTATAAATCCACTCATTTGAGGAGAAATTGATAATTTATTTTCTATGCCATCCAGAGATGTCATCCAGAGGAACTTTGACGGGCTTGAAGTGTGAGAGTGTGCAAATCACATGAAGTTCCAAAGCCAAGTACATGGTCCTGCACATGGGTATGGGGAATCCCCAAGAACAGTAACAGTGTAAGGGAAGTGGTTCTTTCCCTCCACTCTTGTGAGACCCTGTCTTGAGTACTGTGTTCAGCTCTGGAGCCTGTAACATAAGAAAAGTATAGACCTGCTGGAATGAGTCCCGAGTAGGGCCACAAAGATAATCAAAGTGCTGGAGCACATTACCTATGAAGACAGTCTGAATGAGTTAGTGTTGTTTCAACTGGCGAAGAGACAGCTCCAGGGAGACATTTTAGCAACCTTTTGGTACATAATGGGAGCCTGTGAGAAATCCGGGAAGGGAGTTTTTATAAAGGCATGCATCTTTAAACTGAAAAATAGTAGATTCAGATTATATGTAAGGAAGATTTTTACTGTAACAGTGGTAAGGTAGTGGTACAGGCTGCCCAGAGAGATTGTGGGCACTGCATCCCTGGAATTGTTCAAGGTCAGGTCGAATGGGACTTTGAGTAACCTGTTCCAGTGGAAAGGCATGGGAGTTCCATGTCAGGGAGGTTGGACTAGATCATCTACAAGGTCATTCCAACTCAAACCATTCTATGTGGTTGTACATTAGTTCTCCATTTTGTTGTTTCCCATTCAAAGCTGTTTTAGTCTCAGGTACTGTTAGACACTGTTGTGAAATGCAAAACATTCTATTTTGTTATTATATGAATAAGGTTTCTAGGTCAGTGGCCTGCTTTTGCGGAAATAAAAATGGAGGTCAAACCCAAATCCTGCTTTCCTGAAGCAAGTTCCATTGTAATATTAGTGAAAATACATTTAGCTGGGTCTGCGAATTGAATACTGTGAAATAGTGTATTTAACCACCCAAAGTCAACCAAGAAGAATAAGGAAGGTGATTCCAGATCATTTAACTTTTTTGGTCTAAAGAATATTGAACTGTTCTTTCAGAAGAACGGAGAAGCTGAACACTGGAAATGAGCATGTGTATTTGTACTGGTTTGAGGCTAATTGGAGTATTTCAATAGAGAAAATTACAATATAGACTGTGAAAGGAAAACAGTGGTGATGTCTACTTCACTCATAGGCTTGCTGAGATGGACAAGAGTAAGATCTCAAAACATAGATAACACAGTCTCTTGGGCACAGTATCTCAGGCTGTCTAGCATCTTCTGGCTTTTCTCTCTGCTGAGTAATCTCACTAACCACTTTCCTTCTAATCCCCCTGACCAATCCTCTGAATTCACCTTGCATGCAAGGCAAACCTTGGGGTGAGGTATAGGGGTGGAAAGAAGGGTGAAGGGTGGTTGGAAGCTCCTCATGGGGTCTCTGATTTCTGGGAGGGGTGTTA
>VWYK01063795.1:0-14523 GCA_013399775.1 Semnornis frantzii | reverse complement strand
TGAAGGTCTTCTGTGCTCCACAGATGGAGCTGACTGCTCCTGAAGTGTGCTGGAGGTGAGGGGCAAAGAAAGATGCCTTCAGACAGCCTGGGAATGTAAGCAGGCAAAAATCCTTCCCTTTGAAATGAAGCTGTGCCAGCTGCATTCCTGGCATCAACATATCTGGTGGGCATTTCCCCTCCCCCTCCATTCATACCATTTTTTTTCTTGCTCATAAAAGGAGTCAAATAATCACACCTGAAGTTTTGATGCTACTTAGGAGCTTTTCTCCCTGCATTTAGACTCCCCCTGCTGAGGGCACAAAAAAGGCAAAACAGTTCTGCTCTTCTGCATCCATTCGTTTCGTGCCCTCTCCAAGGGGGTTTCCAACAAGGCTGCCAGGTGTGACTGAGGTTTTCCTTGCTGCCAAGGATAAAGCAAACAGCATTACCTTGGTGCCAGATCCTCAGACAGCTGCCATGCAGAGGGTACCCTGGGCTCTCACCATCCTGGGTCACTGCACTTTAATGACCCAGAATGGTTTGTTTGCCTATAAAGCCACTCAGCATCTCCTCTCTGCTGCTCAGCTCTGGTGAATGAAATCATGGCCCACATTTAGAGCTCAGTGACCAGTGAGCTGGCCCCAGGCAGCTGTTGTTTGCAGAACTGCAGTGAGATGAATGAGATCCAGGCTGGAAAGCTGCAGCCCCAGGGATGCTGTGTGAGCAGGTTTGGTTTGCAGGCTGTGCTGCTGCCCAGGCAGGGAGGTTGGCAGGAATCTGTGAGGGAATTGCTCTGGTTCTTTGGGCCAGGCACCTGCACTGAAGGGTAAGACTTCCTTAGGGGTTGTCCTTTAGAATGGAAACACATCCAAAGCCACTCGTGTGGCAGAATGGTGGTTGCAGAGGCAGGAACACAGCAGGTCCAGGACAGCAAAGTCACAGAATGGTAAGGTTGGAAGGGACCTCAAGGATCATCCAGTTACAAGTCCTTCCCACTAGTATAGGTCACTCAAGGCCTCATCCAACCTGGCCTTGAACACCTTCAGGGAGGTTGTGGAGCACAGAAGCACCCAACGTGATCTTTGATCACGTTGGGTGCTTCTGTGCTCCACAACCTCCCTGGGCAACCTGTGCCAGTGTCTCACCACCCTCACTGTGGAGAATTTCTTCCTCATCTCCAGTCTCAGCCTGGGGATTATAGTCCTGCTGTGTTCCAAGCTGAGCAGAGCTGTGATGAGAGTTGGCTCTTTGCACTGACTTCCCAATCCAGGTGGTTTTGCCCCATGGGAATGCTGCTGGCTGCCTGATCAGTCAACCTGGGCTTGTCTCTTGCCCAGGTGCTGCTGTGTAGGACTTGTGCTCAGTTCCTTGCAGCCATTTGGGGCACAGCTTCCAGATTGTTCTTCATGCCAAGGCGGGGGGGGAGGTTTGAAGCGGTTCCTTTTGTTTAGCAAAACAAAAGAGAATCTTAATGAGAAAGTTAATGTGTTGGAAAATGAGCCCAAATGGAGCAAAATTGCATTTTGCTAACTAATTAAATTTTATTTTTCAGTCTTTTTAGCATTAAAAAAAATAAATAAAAAAAAAAATTCCAGAGCCAACTCTTGCATTGCTCTCAAGGCCTTTGGGGGAATCATAGAATGGGAAGGTTGGAAGGGACCTCAAAGCTCAGCCAGTTCCAACCCCCTGCCATAGGCAGGGACACCTCCCACTAGAGCAGGTCATTGGCATTCACTCTCTCTCTTGCTTGCTCTCCATTCAATAGATTGTTTCAAGTGCAGACCTCTTTTCCCTGTCTCAAGGATTCTTGTACATCTCTCTCTATTGCCTGGCTTCTGTGTGCTAAGGACTTTACCTTCCCTGTGCAATCTGTGGTACTTTCAGGCCATAAATCTGCTGGGTTTTGGGGTTTTTTTAACATTGCACTGTTAGAAGAGGTGAAATCAGTACAGCTGGGGTACACTTAGTTTGAGTTTTCTCTGACTGGAAGTTTTGGATGGGAATCCTGAAGGAACTCAGCACTTTTTGTTACAGCTTGCATTAGTTTGGGCTTCATCTTGTAGCTGTTCACTTGGAGAAATGGCACTGGGGAAGAGGTCCATCAAGGGACTCAGGATTGCCTTCAAGGTGTCACAGCACAGTGGGATGGGAAGGGATGGAGAGAACCTCTGGGGATCATCCAGCCCAGCCCCCTGCTCCAGCAGGGCACCCACAGCAGCTTGCCCAGGAGCACAATGCCCAGGGAGGGTTGGAAGCTCTGCAGAGAAGGAGACTCCACAACCTCTCTGGGCAGCCGGCTCCAGGCCTCCAGCACCCTCACACCTAACAAGTTTCTCCTCCTGCTCAGGTGGAACCTCCTGGGTTGCAGTGTGTGCCCACTGCCCCTTGGCCTGTCCCTGGGCACCACTGACAAGACTCTGGCCCCATCCTCTTGCCCCCTGCCTTGTTGCTGCTCAGATCCTCTCATTTTTTGCTAGACCCTGCATGAGGATTCCCATCAGGCTTGAAACCAACCTCTAGTTTTCAGTTGCCTCTCCACAGGTACCTTTTTACATCTGAGCTAGTTTCTACCTGTGTGGTTTGAACAGAATCAGGAGGGGAAAGCAAAAAAAGAGAAAGAAGAAAAGAGCTGAAAGGTTACAGAGCAGGAGAAATTGAGGGGAAATGTCTCAAGTGGCAGATGGATTTCAGCAGCAGCAGTTGTGACTGGAGGAGCCCTTTGGGGATGGTGGTAGCTGGGTTTAGATATCAATGTGAGAGGACTCTTGTGTTGAATATATCATGAGAGTGATCAAGTCACTCCTAACAGCTGAGCAGGGAGCAGCAGTGAGTGTCTGTGTGGTGCTTCTGCTCCTTTTGTTATGACTTTGACATTTCCTTCTGGTGCTTTGGCACTCTGCAGGACCTCTTGGGTAGCTTTCCAGTCACACTCCTCAGCTCAACGCTTCAGAGCCCTTGCAGCTTGCTGGGGGAAAGGCAGAGATGAAATGCTGAGTGTCAGACTTCACTCCTCCTTGAAATGCCTAAGTGGAGTTATACTTTCATGAGCTCCAGCTAGTGTCTGGCACACCCTGAGCACTGTCTGGAGCATTTAGAGCACGACCATGCCTACTGAGATGCTGGGAAACAAGGGCAGAGGTGTCATGCCCAGGCAGACCATGCCAGTCAGTGGAAAAGCCACAGCTAGAATTGCTGCCCCTGCTTTCCCCCCTGGCCTAGGACACAGCATCACAGAATTAATCGGGTTGGGAAAGACCTTCCAGATCACCAAGTTCAGACCAGCACCTATCACCTTCTAATTAACTACCCCCTGGCACTAAGTGCCTCATCCAGCCTCTTTTTAACACCTCCAGGGGTGCTGACTCCCTGGGCAGCCCGTCCCAGTGCCAATCACTCTAGCTGGGAAGAACTTCTTCCTAACACCCAGCCTGAACCCTGCTAATTAACTCACCCCTGGCACTAAGTGCCTCATGCAGCCTCCTCTTAAACACCTCCAGGGATGGGCACTCCAGCACCTCCCTGGGCAGCCCATCCCAATGCCAATCACTCTTGCTGTGAACAACTTCTTCCTGACATCCAGCCTGACCCTGCCCTGGCACAGCTGGAGGCTGTGTCCTCTTGTTCTGTCCCTGGTTGAAGAGAAGCAAAAAAGCCACTAAAAAGAAGCTGGTGGAGGAAGCAGAGGAAGGAGAAAGCTTCACCTCTTGCTTAAGCTGCAAGGCTGATGAAGTGAACCAATGTTTATAGGCTGAGATCTGCAGGTTGCTTTAGTTGAAGTGACATGGGACAGGTATCAAGGAGAGAGAATTGCCATGATGCAATTGAGAGGTAGCACTTTGCTGCTGCTCTCTTTTTCTTCCTCCTTCCCCTTGAAAATTCTCTACTGATTTTAATTAAGCTTGCCTTGGCCTGATGACCACAATGTGATCTAGAGCTGGGTGGTTTTGGTGGTTTTTTTTTCCTCCCCCAAGAAGCTTTTCACATCAAGGAACTTTTCCCAGGTGCACCATGCTCTACTTCAGCTTCATTCTACTGGTTCCTTAGACTGACTTCAAAATGCTTTCAGGATCTAGAGCTAGAAGAAATAGAACTCTTCCAAACCATTAAGTGCATGCTCCCAGTTCTTTGTGAGGGCTTCATCTGTCCACACACAAAGCAGGTGCCCCTTGGGAAGCACCTGGAAGTGTCTTGGTTTCCTCTGCCACCTTCATTAGAGTTACAGGAAGGCTGGGGAGGGACTATTGACAAGGTCTGGGAATAGCAGGACAAGGGGAATGAGTTTGAAGTGGCAGAGGGGAGATTGGAACTGGATGTTAGGAGGAAGTTGGTTGCAGTGAGGGTGGTGAGACACTGGCACAGGTTGCCCAGGGAGGGTGTGGAGCACAGAAGCACCAAATGTGATCACGTTGGGGTCTTCTGTGCTCCACAACCTCCCTGGAGGTGTTCAAGGCCAGGCTGGATGAGTCCTTGAGCAACCTGAGGCTGATGAGAGGTGTCCCTGCCTATGGCAGGAGGTTGGAACTGGCTGATCTTTGAGGTCCCTTCCAACCTTACCATTCTGTTTGAGGTTCCTTATGTTCATGGCCTGAATGTCTGAATCATTTTGGATAGGTCTGTGAAATAAGGGCCCAGAGTTGCTCCCATTTCCCAGGCTCTGAGCTCATGGATTGGTACTGCTGCGGGATTTGAGCTGCCAGCTCTGCCTGGTGGCTCTCCACTGACCCATCTCCTCACACCCATCCAGTCACACTGCAAGCACCTAGCTGGGGTGCTGTGGGCAGTAAGAGACCTCTGTGTGCTGCCATTTCTGACACTGAAGGTGTGAGCTGCCTGCATGCAGGTGAATGTTCTGTACTTACTGCCTCTGATTGCAGAGGGAAGCTGTTGCCTTCCCTCAGATTTAGCACCTGGGTGGCCTCAGCAACACTGCCAAAGCAGCCAGGAAGATGGTGAGGAGCAGAGGATGAGAGGCAGCCGTGGGCTGGAGCTATTAGTATGAGACCTTTGCCCCTGTCTCCTGATACAGCTTTTGTCCTGTGTAAATATGAGGAGTTTCTAGACCAGCATTGCAAAACAGATCTGTCTAAACAACCAAGGAAGAAAATAAATCCCTCTGACCCCAACCTACTTCTGCAGGCTCTAGAGGCTCTTTGATTAAGTAAAACTGTCACCTACTAGAGTTCTCTCTTCACTTTCACTTTGCTCATTAATCTTCAGTGCTGCTAACAATAAGGTGTATTTAATGGGCACGTGGAGTCACTTGTAGCCCTCTATCTGGAGGTGGTTGGCTCCCCTCCAGCTGCTCTAGCAGTGATTAAAACCTGTTCTCTCCTGGCTGCTCACTAGCTGAGGCAGTCCAAGTCCTCTGCCAGTGCCTGGCTGCCCTCATCAGCTCGGGTGGAGTCAGGAGGCTTCAGTCTCTTCCCAACCCAGAGCCTACCTGTGACATGGGGATGGCTCAATGATGCTGCATGCACCAATCCCATCCCCATTTCTGCCTTGTATGCAGCCTGAGAGAAGCTCTTTGGCCTTCAAGGAATCTCTAACAGCTGAAGGATGCCTGATGGTCCTGGTTTTGCCACTCAGAACAAATGCAACCTCTGCCTTTCAGTGGTTAGGGCTGCTTCTGTCACCACATTGATCTTACTTTGTTTTCCTAGAGTTCATGGACTCACAGAATGGTTCAGGTCAGAAGGGACCTTGGGGACCACCCAGTTCCAACCCCCTGCCATGGATAGGGACACCTCTCACCTGCCCAGGTTAGGTCTCATCCAGCCTGACCTTCAACACCTCCAGGGAGGAGACATCCACAGCCTCCCTGGGCAACCTGTGCCAGTGTCTCACCACCTTCACTGGAAAACTTCCTCCTAATCTCCAGTCTAAGTCACAGAATCAAGCAGGTTGGAAGAGACCTCCAAGCTCACCCAGCCCCAGGCAATCAACCAGACCATGGCACTAAGTGCCCCATCCAGGCTTTGCTTCAACCCCTCCAGGGATGGGCACTCCACCACCTCCCTGGGCAGCCCATTCCAATGCCAATCACTCTCTCTGCCAACAACTTCCTCCTAACACCCAACCTGAACCTGCCCTGGCACAGCTTGAGGCTGTGTCCTCTTGTTCTGTCCCTGGGTGCCCGGCAGCAGAGCCCAACCCCAGCTGGCTCCAACCTCCCTTCAGGTAGCTGCAGAGAGCAATGAGCTCTGCCCTGAGCCTCCTCTCCTGCAGGCTGCACACCCCCAGCTCCCTCAGCCTCTCCTCACAGGGCTGTGCTCCAGGCCCCTCCTCAGCCTTGCTGCCCTTCCCTGGGCACCTTCCAGCACCTCAACCTCTCTCTTGAATGGAGGGGCCCAGAACTGGACACAGCACTCAAGCTTCAGTCCATTGCCTTTCATCCTGTCACTACAACCCTTTGTAAAAAGTCCCATCCTGGCTTTCTTGCAGGCTCCCTTCATGTCCTGGCAGGCTGCTGGAAGGTCTGCTGTGTGTGCAGAGCTTTCAAGGCATTTGCTGCTGGCCAAATGACAAACATCTCTATTAGCTGAGAGCACAGAGTGCCACTGGGCCCTGGTGGGTACAGCTGCTGCTGCAGGGCTGGTGGCACACCTGCAGCATGGCAGGGAGCAGACACTGCTGCAGGCTCTGATCCTCAGAGGTGTTCCAGAGTCCTGCCTCATTTCCAGCAGCAGGCAGCTTCCCTATCATTTCTCTTTCACCTTGTTGGGGCTAAGCCTTCCATGGGCCAAGTCAGTGACTCTCTGCCTTATGCATCCCTGGGACTTTGGGTCAATTTAGACCCTGTGCATCACTTTAGATGTTGCCTTCCTTAGTGAACCACAGGCTGCTGGTTGCTCACAGGGTGGGTTGTGATGCATTGATTATTGGTTTGACCTAATTAACTCGGTGGTGTTAAACAAGAGGCAGTGGTAGCTATAGCTCACAAGTGTGTCTTTATTAAAGGCAGTCATTGATTTCAGCTCCTCTAGAACTGGTGGTGTGCTCCTGCTGTGCATTTCCTGCTGTACTTGGGAATTCAACCCAACTCACCTTGGAGCTTGGGATGCTTCATTGCACTGCTGGTAGGAGCAGATAGACATCTCCTGAGGCACAAGCCCTGAAGTTTTCCCTTTCACAGAATCAGTCAGGGTTGGAAGGGACCACAAGGAGCAGCCAGCTCCAACTCCCCCTGCCATGCCCAGGGACACCTCACACCAGCTCAGGCTGCCCACAGCCTCATCCAGCCTGGCCTTAACCACCTCCAGGCATGAGGCTTCCACCACCTCCCTGGGCAGCCCCTGCCAGGCTCTCACCACCCTCATGCTCAACAACTTCTTCGTCACATCCAGGCTGACTCTCCACACCTTCAGCTTTGCTCCATTCCCCTCAGTCCTGTCACTCCCTGACACCCTCACAAGTCCCTCCCCAGCTTTCTTGTAGCCCCCTTTGCCTTGCAGAGATTGTGTAACAGCAGAAATGTTCTTCTGGCATCCAAGAGGACAGACTGAGTGATGCTTTCAGGTGCAGAGCTGCTCCTGGCCTTACCCCTTGTGTTGCATGGTGAGCCACATTGGTGCATGCCTGCTGCAAGCCCTGCAGGAGAAAGAAGAGTGGATTTGTTTCAGGGAACTCAGCCCTGTCATTGATCCAAGCTCTTCACTTCTGAGAATGCAGGAATACCTCAGTGTGGCTGCTGAGCTGCCTCAGCTCAGGCAGAACTGAGAGGATGATTTTGCAGGCAAAGCAAGAAAACTACTTTTGTTAAAGTACTTCATGCAGAGAAGTTCTTCTTCATGTTTAGGTGGAACCTCCTGGGTTCCACTTTGTGCCTGTTGCTCCTTGTCCTGTCCCTGGGCACCACTGACAAGTGTCTGGCCCCAGCCTCTTGCTCCCTGCCCTTTAGCTCTTGCTGAGCATTGCTCAAGATGCCCTCTGGGGCTGCTCTCCTGCAGGTCTCAACCTTTGCTCCTCCCAGAGCTGCTCCAGGCCCCTCAGCGTCTTTGCAGCCTCCACTGGACTGTCTCTTGCCTACAACCTGTCTGAATGACTGTGGTCTTTATTTTCAGAGATGCCTTCACTTGCCTCTTCCTTCTGCTCTCTTCCCTCCCTTTAAACCCTGTCTTCATAAACCATCTGGCCAGGGATAGTAGCATCACCTTAGCTCAGCTGAAACCCAATGTACTCTACCTGGGGACAAAAATCTATCAGAGCTGATCCTGTCAGGTACACATCACCCCCCAGAAGGGAGTTAATGAAGTAAGGGTTCATTAAGAAGTAGTAAGGTAATTAGGCAAAGAATTATCTGTGGCTCCTGAAGGAAGTTTCTGAGCTTTCTCATTTTCTTTTTCCAGCCTCGAGAAGTGCTAAAGAAATAAATTAATTTTCTGCCTGGGAACATTGTGCTGCTTTCATTAATAAACATGTGGCTTCCATTGCTGCCCAGGCTGTGCTTTAGGGAGGGCAAAAGCTAATCCTGCCTAATTGTGTACTTCATCTGGAGTGGAAGCCCCAAAAGCATTTGCAGGAAGGGCTGAGTTTGACTGAGTGGGAAGTGGAGGACAGAGGAGGCTAAAGACCTGAATTTTAGAAGTGTGCAGCATTTGGAGCTGCACTTGGGTGAGATGTAAGAGCTCAACACCTCTGCAACTCAACGTGGCCCAAGCAGCCAGCCAAGCTGAGAGGGGGATTTGGATCTCTTCACCCCTGTGCCTGTGTCAGTCCCTTAGGCTCTGCAGGAGTGCCAATGTGTCTTTAATTACTGACATGATTACAGGCCCATATGGTAATTTGGCTTTGATGTGGATTGTGCAGCATTATGGGGGGTGCCAAGTGCCTTGGGAGGGCAGGGAGGGTCTCCTGGGGATGTCACCATGGCAACACTGATGGATGCAGCATTTCCAAGCAATGGGGTTACAAAGGAGAGGGGCAAAGAGGACTTTGGGTGTGTTAGGCAGGGACTAGAGATGGAATGCTGCTTAAAGCTTCCAGGAAGGAATTCTTGGCAGCGAGAGTGGGAAGACACTGGAACAGGTTCCCCCAGGAGGTCATGGATGCCCCCTCCCTGGAGGTGTTCAAGGCCAGGTTGGATGAAGCATTGAGCAACCTGATCCAGAGGGAAGCATCTCTGCCCATGGCAGGGAGCTTGGAACTAGATGATCTTGAAGGTTCCTTCCAACCCAAGGCATTCTGTGATCACTGTATTGTCTCAGCCTAAGAATGATGCCTTAAGAGAGATTGTTCTGGAAGTGAACTCAAAGCAGTGGGTATGAAGCTCTCCACCACATCCTCATTGCCTTTGTGGCTGCTCTTGGGTCTGCTGCAGCTAAAGGATTTGTTCTTGGAGAAGTTCTATCTTTGTGATCTCTTTTACACGTTGGTACTGAGCAAGTGGCCACTTCATTCCTGCTGTTCAGCTTCACCATCTGTAGAGGTGGACAGCAACTTCTTGGCCAAGTCTTGGCCCTCAAAGGCAGCAGTTTATTGAAGCCCAATATTTATGTGCTTTATAAAGCCTCAGCAGAGCACAAGCAGGAGAACCCCCAGAGGTTTCCCATTTCCAGCAGCTGTGCTCCAGGTCAGCCCTGGCAGGGTTTCCAGCCTGCTTCCCATGAGCTGGGGAGTGGAAACCTGGCAGAACCTGAGCTCCAGGGAGGGCATTTGTAGCTCCAGCTCTTGAATCTCTTACATTCAGCAGGAAGCTCCAAGTTCCCCCCTGACAGAAGTCGCAGGGTCCCCAGGTTGCTGCTGCTGCAGCTCTGGAGCTGGAAGGCTTGAGAAGCATCAGTGGATGATCTTTGAGGTCCCTTCCAACCTCAAGCATCCTATGATTCAGTAATGCTGCCTGGGCTCCTACTTCCCAGAGCTGCTGGGTTCCTGCTAGTTGATCCAGAGAGCTGTAGAATCTGTTATTTAGATGCTGTAGCATGATTAACTGTGTGGGTGTTTGGTTGGTTTTTTCCCTTCTCCCCTGAGGAGCTTCCAAAGGTCCAGTTTCCGTTTGGTGTCAGCATCGATTGTGTCACAGCTCTGCTTGCAGAGCTCCCACTCCTCTCTGAGCAGGAGCTCTTGGTTCTGCTTTCAGAGGGAGAAGGAGATGAGGAGAGCTGCAGCTTTGTCTTTAAGCAGGGAACTCCTGCATCACACTGAGGTGCAGCTCTAAAAGGGAGCAAAGCAGGGAAANAGCTCATTCCAATGCCAATCTTGCTGTCCAGAACTTCCTCCTCACACCCAACCTGAACCTGCCCTGGCACAACTTGAGGCTGTGTCCTCTTGTTCTGTCCCTGGGTGCCTGGCAGCAGAGCCCAACCCCAGCTGGCTACGACCTCCCTTCAGGTAGCTGCAGAGAGCACTGAGGTCTGCCCTGAGCCTCCTCTTGTGCAGGCTGCACACCCCCAGCTCCCTTAGCCTCTCCTCTGTAGAGCAAACAGTGAGGACAAACTGGCTCCAGGACATGTGCTGACCTTTCCCTTTCCTTGTTGTATTTCTTTGTTCCTTGCTGCATGTGTAGCTCTCCTTGCTGTAAACCCAGCTGGTGCCCATAACATTTTCTTCCTTGGTTTTCTCCACCTGCTTTTACACTCCAATCATTTACAGTCAGATCTCTCCTCCTTTTTTTTTTCCCCATCTCCAGAGACCAGCCAAAAATGGTTCATCAGAAACCCCCTATTAGAAAGATAATGTGCAGTCTTAGAGCCTGCTGCATGGAGGCATATTTGGACCAGTGATTATCTAGACATTAAAGTCATAAAAGAAGAAAATTAAGAGAGAAACTCTGCAGGAGGTATATAAATGGCTACTTAAAGGCTTTAAAATGCTCCTCCTCACTTCCACACTCACGTTTATTAGCACTCCATCACTCAACAGCTGGCAAAAGGGTTCTCACAGGATGCTTTGGCAAGAGTTTAACCCATCTAAGCCTCTGACTCCTGAACTGGTAAGCATCCAGCCCCCAGCATGTTGGGCAGGGGAAGGACTTTATTGCTTCTTTTTGCCTCTGTGCACAAAGCTGTCACTTCTCTTGGCCTTTGTCTACCCTATCTTCTGTGAAACTCAACTGATAGGAAGGGCATGGAAGAGGATTTATTGGTAGAGCCTTGGACTGTCACATCAGCTGAGTACCCTAATCTTGGATCTCACTCTGTGTGTCCTGCTGAGAGCAGGGATGTGCTGCAGAGTCACTGCTGTCCCATCTGCTGTGTGGGAAGGCAAACCTTTGCTCTTGGAACTGGTTTTTGTAGACACTTTGGATATTGAGAAGAGGCCCAGGTGAGTTTAGAGAGTTATAACCAGGGCAAGAAGGGATTGCAAGGCTTCATGCACTCTAGGGATGATCTGGGACCAGACAGGCTTACTCTGGACAGGTACTTGCTGTGTGTGTGCTGGAGGCATCCAAGGGTGGGGATTCTGCAACACATCCATGCAGCCTGCCTGGCCTTGCCAGCAGAAGGTTGTGTTTTCTGCTTAAGCCTGCTTGTCCCCTGCTACTTCTTAAGCCATGGATTCCCTTTCCACCCTCACAGTGGATAGAGAGGTTGAAACTTTGTCTGTCTTTTTGTGTACCTGGAGACTGCTCTGCCTGTGCTCAGTCTGAGCTGAGTCCTGGATTCTCTCCATCTTCTGATCAGGTTTTCTAGATTTGCTTCTGAATAGCTGCACCTCTCTCCTGCAATAGCTGGATAGGTCCACATCTCTCCTGATGTGTCCAAGCAATGCAGTGCTGCAGAGTGGCTTTTAACCATGCAGAGGTGAGCAGCAGATTGATCAGCTTGGAGCACCTCAGAGGTCCTGTTCCTCTTTTATGTGCTCCAGGCAGTCTGAAGCTGTTGGCAGCAGCAGAAAGAGGAGCTGGTAAAGGGCAAGTGCCTTCCACGTTGCCTGAAGGAATGGTCTGTCAGGCAGCCTTGGGCTAATCAGAGCAAGAGCTGGAGGAATCTGACTGCAATAAGTTCTATCACTCTGTGTCATCTCCACGTTCTCAAACACTCCGAGGGAGCTTCGCTGCCTTCCTCTATCTGATTTTAATTTAATATAGTTTCACATCTGGCTAAGTGGAGATAAGCAGGCTGCTTATTTCCCACTTTACAAAGTTGCTAGGTCAGTATTTTGCAGCCAGGGCTCCCTAATCATCATCCTCAGGCCGTAGCAAAGTGGAATCTGCAGCTGTAATCCCCCCGGGGCGGGAGGGGGAAGGTGCATTAGCATCTCTGCATTGCTAATTCCAACAATGGGAACGGACTTCCAGTTGATAAGGATTTCATTAATGCAGCCAGGGCCTCTGTCCTACTTTCACATTGCTTTAATATTAATGGCAACATGCCTGGGACCAGATCCCATTTAAATGTCAGTAGAATGGGTGGGTGGACCGAGAGGAGGATAAATTATTCACCCACAAACAAGTGCATTAATGATTTTCTGTAAGGCTCTTTAACTTTTGGGAATGGCACTTGTGTACCTGACAAGAAGGCACTAAAGATGTCTGGCAGGAGGGAAGTGCAGTGTGGCTGATTCCTGTTGCCAATCTGCAGGGGTAACAGATGCCTGTTTAGCTTTCTTGTGTAAAGGAATAATTCAAACCTAACCTCAGCCTGTAAATATCAAAGCTATTTTAGAACAAACCAGGCTGCTTTTCTTTCTTTTTTTTTTTTTTTGGGGGGGGTTTTATCATTTCAGGGAAAGGTCACCTATAAATATTTCATTAGCCAAATTCATTAATTCCAATTACACACAGATTGGAGCTAATCCAATCACTACTTTTTTTTGTTTTTTCTCCCTCCCTCCCTTCTCAACTACAATTAAAATAGGCTGAAGCCACTCTGGGATAGCCAAAGCCAACAATTACTAAAGTCATATTTCAAACAAGTTCTGCTCTGCACTGTTGCTGTTTTACATGAAACACATGGAAATTAGTAAGGACAGGTCCATTTAATTCCGATTCAAACCTTGCTAGGCTTGTGAAGATGTCTTTGGCCTGAATATCAGATTTGCCTGAGTTTATTCCCCACCTCTCTCCCCACACACGCACAGAGTTCTTTTGATGCAATGATCCACAACACTCTCAGAGAAAAGCAAAAGGGCTACAAAGATTTTTGCCTAAGCTGGAGGAGAGAAGCTGCAACGCTGAGGAGCTGTGAATGAAAGGCTTGACAGGCTGCTTGCTTGTACTCCTCCCAGCCCCCCTCTCACTGTGGTTTTTGTCTGAATGAGTTATTAGCTTCTCCCTGAGTTGTCTTCATCTGGGTGACACTCTGCATGTATAAGATAGCAGGGATGGGAGGCAAGATGTAGAATTAGCCTCTCAGAGCTGCGTCCCTCTCTCCGGTTGGGTGCTTCTGGTTCGGTTTGGTTGTTTGGGTTGTTTTTTGCTTTCCATGTTCAGATTTCATGTTTAGATTTTCCTCAGCCTGACTGTCAGGTGTAGCTGTCACTGCACTGTCACTTACCATCGCCTGGGTGAGTGTTTTAATTAACTCTCTCTGCCCGGGACAGTGGAAGTTTCAAGCACTGCTGTTCTGAGAGAGCTGCCTCTGGGCTCTGGATCCAACCCCTGAGTGCTCAGGTTGGGGAGGGGAGATAGAGCCAGGAGGCATCTGAACTAGAAAGAGGTTGTTTGCTGCCAAAGATATGAAATGTAAACCCTCTTTTCTTCCTGTACACCTCCAAACTACAGTGCAGAGCAGGGGCAGTTGTGAAAAGCAGGGCAGAAAAAGGCACTCAAGTCACAGGAGCAGAGGATCATTATGAAAAGCAGGGTGGGAAAAGGCACTCGAGGCACAGGAGCAGAGGATCACTATGAAAAGCAGGGTGGGAAAAGGCACTCGAGGCACAGGAGCAGAGGATCGCTATGAAAAGCAGGGTGGAAAAAGGCACTCGAGGCACAGGAGCAGAGGATCATGGAATGGTTTGGGTTGGAAGGGACCTTTAAAGGTCATCCAGTCCATCCCCCACTGCAGCCAGCAGGGCCATCTGCAACTAGAGCGGGTTGCTCAGAGCCCCAAACAGCCTGACCTGAGATGGTTCCAGGGGTAGGGCATCTCTGAGCAACCTGGGGCAAGGTCTCACCACCTTCATTGTAAGAAATGTGTGCTTTGTATCTAGTCTCAATCTGCCCTCCTGTGGTTTCAAACCACTCCCCCTTGTGATTTGCAACAGGCAGTGGCAAAAAGTCTGTCCCCAGCATTCATCTCAGTCCCTTTAAGCACTGATAGGCTCCAGAAGGTCATCCCAGAGAGGGGAAGGCTCCAGGGAGAACAACCCCAATGCTCTCAGCCTGACCTCCCAGCAGAAGGCTTCCAGCCTCCCATCACTGCTGTGGCTTCCTCTGGCCACACTCCAGCAGGTCCCTGTCCTCCTGCTGAGAACTCCAGAGCTGGCCATGGGTACTCCAAGCAAGGTCTCACCAGAGTGAGGTAGCAGGGCAGGATTCCCTTCTTCTAGTCCCAAGCCCTGAGCTCTCAATGTCCTCCTGTACTCCATGACTTGTCTGCTGCCTTCAGGAATGGCTGTACAGGATGGAGCAGTTCTAGGGCTGTGGGCAGCAGGGTGAGGGCAG
>VWYK01063794.1:31437-43060 GCA_013399775.1 Semnornis frantzii | reverse complement strand
AACCTTCCCATTCCATGATTCCCATCTCCACCAGACCCACAGTGCTGTTTTGAGTTGTTCTTCCCATTTTGAGGCTGACATTTGCCAATCTATATATTTATCCACAGCCTCTTCCTTTTGCTGAGGTGTTTGGGTGGATTATGTTGGGTTTTTTTAAACCAAAAAAAAACCCACAAAAACAGGCTAAAAGGAGACAGGGCTCCATTATTTTGGGTTGTTTTTTTTTTTTATGTTTAATAGTGAGATGCCATCAGTGCCTCCAGCTGCACAGTTTGCTTCTGCAGGAGTCAGGTATTTATGTGCTGGAATCCATCAGCTGAGTTGCTGGCAGGGTGTCAGGGACATTCTGTGGTTTATGGCTTTTGGTGGAAACAAATCCCCAGGCAGATTTTCTGGGGAGGAGAAGACCTCCCCCCTCCCCCCTTTTTTTGCCATTAATATATTCAGGGAAAATGGAAGCTCTGAGCTCAGGGCAGCAGCACAAGGTGAGGGGTGATGCCATGTTGGAAATAGCCAAGTGCCAGGTGAATTGATGCTCACCTAGAGGTGGTTCTCTGGGACCTGGAATTGGAGAAATGTAATAACAACAGAAGCTTCTATTGCTCACCTGAGACTTGTGGCTGTGAAGCTGCATTACCCTGCCCTTTCCCCTGTGCTTTTAGGGGTTTGGGTTTTATTTCTGTGATGATTGATCCTTTTGCAGTCTGAACACCTGGAATCAGAGATTCGGTTTGGTTGGGAAAGACCTCCAGAATCAGCCAACCTAACACCACTGTGGCTATTAAATCATGGCCACAGGTTTCTTGAACACCTCCTGGGTGACTCATTTCAGATCTGACCTAGTGCAAGCCTGTGTAAGCAAACACATCTCCTGTGTAGCTTGAGTGAGTGATCTAAGTGCTCTGAGGCTGAGAAGGGAAAAACCATAGACTTGTTTTGGGTAGAAAAGGCCTCCAGAATCAGCCAGTCCAACTGGCAGCCCAACCCCACCATGGCCACTAAACCCTATCCCCAAGTGCCAGCCCAACCCCAGCATGGCCACTAAACCCTGTGCCCAAGTGCCAGCCCAACCCCAGCATGGCCACTGAACCCTGTGCCCAAGTGCCAGCCCAACCCCACCATGGCCACTAAACCCTGTGCCCAAGTGCCAGCCCAACCCCAGCATGGCCCCTGAACCCTGTCCCCCAGGGCCAGCCCAACCCCAGCATGGCCACTGAACCCTGTCCCCCAGGGCCAGCCCAACCCCAGCATGGCCACCGNGCCTGTGCCAAGCCCTGACCACTTTTGCAGCAAAGAAATAGTTCCTAATCTCCAACCTCACCCTCTCCTGGGACAACTTCAGGCCATTTCCTCTCCTCCTATCAGCTGATGCCAGGCAGAAGGGGCCAACCCCCACCTCACTCCAGCCTCCTTTCAGGGAATTGCAGAGCCAGAAGCTTTGCCCTCAGCCTCCTTTCCTCCAGGCTAACCAACCCCAGCTCCCTCAGCAGCTCCTCCTGGGCCCTGTTCTCCCTGCCCCAGCGTTGCTGGCTGAGCTCCTCTGTCCTCTCCTGCCTGCCTTCAGCAGGATGCTTTGCAGCAGGGCTGCATCCCTCAGCGTGCAGCTGATGCACAGCTCTGCCGTGGGTGCAGCGCGGCAGCTGGCTCACGCGTGGCGTGCTGGGATGATTCACTGTGACTCGCAGTCCCTTTTGTCACCAGGCAGCCCAGCCCACAGCTTTCAGACTCTCTTTTCTTTCTTTTTTTCCCCTCCCCCCTCCGAAGCTTTTCAAGTGTATTTCCATTCAGAGCCAGAACCAACCTCTGGCTCCCTTGCTTGGGGGGGTGGGGGGAGGATGTTGGGTGCTGCAGGAGGGACACAGCTGATGGTCACCAGCGTGGTCGCTGCAAACAAAAAGCTCCCTCCCTTTTTGCAGTGAGAGCATTGGGAGGGCTGAAGCATTTAAGAGTAAGCTTAGAAACGGCTCCCCTGGGTTTTGTAATTGATGAGGGTCATTAGGAGCTGTTTGGGTTTGATCTCACCTGGTGTGGGAACACAAAGCTTCCCCCCCAAATATCATTGCTGAGAGAATCACAGCCCAGGCTCAGCTGCAAGCAGGAGCATCTCCAGGAATTTGCTAAAGATGACTTAGGAAAATGCTAACTGCAGCAATGATTCTGCCTCATACCCTCTTGGTTTGGATTTTCAGGGTAGGAGCATCAAGAGGCCTTGAAGCTCTGCTATGGTTTCATCCCACCCACAGCAAATAGATTTCTCCTGCACAGGTAAGTGCCAAACTTCTGGAGAGGAAATGCCATGGAAGTGAAGTCTCCTTGGTAAAACAGAGAGGAAATGGAAACTTTGTTACAGCTGATGTGAGCAGCACTGAAATATCAGTATGAAAACCCCCTCCCAGATGACTCCCCATAGCCGTGTTTGGGCACACAGGCACTAGCAGTGGGTACCTCGCAGGGCAGGGCAGGACTTTCCTGGTTGGATGATGTATTCTGCCCTAGCTGCAACATTTCACACCTCCCTGCCTGGTAAATAATGCTCCTGGGTGGCCCCTTGAATGGTATCCATAAGGCAGCCCTGGTGCCTGGGATGGGAAGGGATCTGTGCAGCCCTGGTGCCTGGGATGGGAAGGGATCTGTGCAGCCCTGGTGCCTGGGAAGAGAGGGTGTCTGNGGATGGGAAGGGATCTGTGCAGCCCTGGTGCCTGGGATGGGAAGGGATCTGTGCAGCCCTGGTGCCTGGGATGGGAAGGGATCTGTGCAGCCCTGGTGCCTGGGATGGGAAGGGATCTGTGCAGCCCTGGTGCCTGGGATGGGAAGGGATCTGTGCAGCCCTGGTGCCTGGGATGGGAAGGGATCTGTGCAGCCCTGGTGCCTGGGATGGGAAGGGATCTGTGCAGCCCTGGTGCCTGGGATGGGAAGGGATCTGTGCAGCCCTGGTGCCTGGGATGGGAAGGGATCTGTGCAGCCCTGGTGCCTGGGATGGGAAGGGATCTGTGCAGCCCTGGTGCCTGGGATGGGAAGGGATCTGTGCAGCCCTGGTGCCTGGGATGGGAAGGGATCTGTGCAGCCCTGGTGCCTGGGAAGAGAGGGTGTCTGTCCAGCCCTGGTGCCTGGGGAGGGAAAGGCATTTATCCAGCCAAGCAGGAATGGACTGACAAAGGCAGTTGCCTGCAACACAGAACTGTTTATGGGCTGGAAATGGAGAGGACATCAACTCCAAGGACAGATGGAGAGGAAAGGGAGACAGCCAGGAAAAAACTCACAATTCCAGCCAAGCAATATGTCCAGGCCCCCAGTTCCCTACTCCCTGCTCCTTTGATATTAAAGCAATAGCAGCACATGGTGTGGAACTGAGAAACCCTTCTCAGGACTGAGCTTGCAGCAGCAGCAGCCTGAAGGGTGACTGACAAACCAAGAAACATCTCTGTGTGTTTTGAGAGGCAGTGGCAGATGGTGGAACCTGATCCCTGCATCCCAGCACTGCAGGGGAAAGCCTGAAGGAGAAGACAGCAACCTGCATCTTTCTACTTTTTCATCTTTCTTTCCTTTTCAACAGCTAAAAATATTCACACTCTTATTAGCCTTCTGCAGGTGCCTCTGAAGGTAGGGTGAAGCAGGGCTTTGTGATTTCCACACAGCCTCTTGGGAACAGCAAGAGCCTCCAGGGTAGCACTATTTGGATGGGAAACTTATGTCCTCCAAGCTGGCAAGTTGCAACACTGACACAGATTTCCCTGCTAGCTGCAAAGCTCTCTGTGTAAAGCTCGGTGAGTCCTCTCCCTTCTGCCTTCCTCTCTCCCTTCTTTAGCAACTGGCTGGGATTTGCATGGTTCATTAACATGATGGCACCGTTGACACACACATTCCCAAACGAGCCAGAAGGTTTATTTTTGACCTGGGCCCTCTGCTCCCTGCAGATGCCCCAGAGGATCTGGAGAACAGTGATGTGAAGCGATGGTTCTGGATGAGGACATTGTGCGGCGCCAATGCCACTGGATACAAGCATTTAATTTTTCAGGGCTCTGGCTCTTGGAGTGCCTTTGAGCCAGGGAAAACAGCAGTTTAACTCCCTTCATGGTCTTGGCTCACTCCTCTCCCTGGGGACAAGAGAGGGAAGCAGCACCATAGAATCAACCAGGTTGGAAGAGAACTCCAAGCTCACCCAGCCCAACCTAGCACCCAGCCCTGGCCAAGCAACCAGACCATGGCACTAAGTGCCCCAGCCAGGTTTGGCTTGAACACCTCCAGGGATGGGCACTCCACCACCTCCCTGGGCAGCCCATTCCAATGCCAATCACTCTATCAACAACCTAACACCCAGCCTAGACCTCCCCTGGCATAGCTTGAGGCTGTGTCCCCTCCTTCTGTTCCTGGGTGCCTGGCAGAAGAGCCCAACCCCAGCTGGCTACAACCTCCCTTCAGGGAGCTGCAGAGAGCAATGAGCTCTGCCCTGAGCCTCCTCTCCTGCAGGCTGCACGCCCCCAGCTCCCTCAGCCTCTCCTCACAGGGCTGTGCTCCAGGCCCCTGTGGCAAACTGGAGAGGTCTTGCCAGGTGGATTGGCTGGGACTGCTCTGAAATGTTCTCTTCCTCTTCAGGTCCCACCTGAGAGGAACTCAGGCAGGGTGGTAGAAGAGGTCTGGAGTGGCACTGAGCTGCCTAAGGGGTTCCAAAGAGTGAGCAGGTCAGGCCCAGGGACAAATGGTGCCAGTGGCTATTTGTTCCCTTTGGGTTGGACCTTTATTGCTCCATTTTGATTACAGAATCACAGAATGGTAAGGTTGGAAGGAGACCTCGAGGGTCATCTCTTTCCAACCCCCATTATGGTTGAGTGAGGGGCAGAGAAGGAGGGAGGATGTTAAAATGATGCTTGCACAATAACTGGCAGCGTCTCTGCTAATGTGCTGAGTGCCTCCAGGCAGCAGCTCCTCAAACACCCACAAAGGTTTGCTTTGCTGAGGTGTACAAGCTTCCCTCTTCCTGCAGCTGCCTGAACTCCATCAGCTCCTTGCCAGGAAGGTGTTAAAATCTCAGGGAGTTGGAGCACCCAAAGCACAGACCTCCAAGAGCAACAGGAGGGAATGGAAGGCTCCCCTGGGCTCACTGCTATTCATAGGATGGTTTAGGTTGGAAGTGATCTCAAAGATCATCCAGTTCCAACCCCCCACCAGAGCAGGACCAGAGAATCTAGCTCAGGTCACACAGGAACAGAGCCAGAGAGGGCTGGAAAGTCTCCAGAGAAGGAGACTCCAACTTCTCTGAGGAGCCTGTGCCAGGGCTCTGGACCCTGTGAGTTCTTCATGTAGAGGTGGAACTTCCTGTGCTGTAGCTTCCATCCATTGCCTCTCCTCACATTCCACAGCAGAGCCTGGGAGCAGAGACACCTCCCATTGGAACAGGTTGCTGAAGGCTTCATCCAACCTGCCCTTGAACACCTCCAAGGAGGGAACATCCACAACCTCCCTGGGCAACCCATTCCAGTGTTTCACTACCCTCACTGGAAAGAACTGTAAATTCCCTGAGCTCATCTTCCTCCCCTTGAGACTGTCAGGCTCAGAGATGGAGACATAGCAAAAGCAAACCTTTACAGACAGCTGGAACAGGAGGCAAGAGTGCTGAATGTGTGAGGGAAGAAAGCAGCAAGACCATTCCCAAATTCTCATGGGCCAGAGATTCCCCCAGGATGCCTCTCAGGAAATTATTCCCTCTGCAAAGTTTATTGAAGAGGTTCCCCAAAGCTCCAGAGAGATCTTTTGGTGACATCAGTAGGTCTGGTTGCACCCATTCAGGTGTTCTCTTTGCCTTTTTCCTCTCACCCACCTGGGAACTGGACCCTCACCAGCTTTAACCCACAGAAACCAGGTCATGTTTTGGTGCCTCCTTCACCCACTCCCACTAATTAATCCTCTGTACACCCACTGAGGTCTCCTGGGATCTGCACAGCTCTTCCCAGCTGAACAACTCCCAACTATTTACATACCCCCAAAAAATTAATCATTTCAGTTTCTCTTTCTGGTTCCCCAGGCTGCAGGAAGCATCTCTGGCTGATTTGGCAGGCAGGAGGATTTCCTGGGGAAACAAGGCAAAACAGGCACCTTGCTTCTGTGCCAGCTCCACCCCCAGGAAGCCTGCAACAGGCTGAGTTTAAGAGGAAGAGGAGAGAGATTTGCTTTTCAAGGATGTCTCCTTGGGTTTGCAAAAAATCAAGGGTTGGATGGAGAAAGATCCAAGTTAAAAGCCTCCTTGCTCAAAGCCTGCTTGCCCATCAGCACTGTTAGCTGCTGCTTGGTTGTGTGTGGAAGCACCCACTGGGGAAGGGAAGCATCCACTGGGTGAGGGAAGCACCCACTGGGGGAGGAAGGATAGGAGGCCAGTGGCATCCTGGTTGGCATTAAAGATGCTGTGGCAAGCAGGAGCAGGGAGGTGTCCCTGCCTATGGCAGGGGGTTGGAACTAGATGATCCCTGAGGTCCCTTCCAACCTTCCCATTCTATGACTGTGCCCTTGGTGAGGCTTTGGTGAGGCCACAGCTTGAGTGCTGTGTTCAGCTTTGGGCACTGCAATGCAAGAAAGATGTGGAGGGGCTGGAGCAGGTCTAGAGGAGGGCAAGGAAGCTGTGAGAGGTCTGGAGAATAAATCTGATGAGGAGCAACTGAACGAGCTGGGGAGGGTTAGTGTGAGGAAGGGGAGGCTGAGGGCAGAGCTCATTGCTGTCTGCAGCTACCTGAAGGGACATTGTGGAGAGGCTGCTGCTGGGCTCTGCTCACAGGGAATTGGAGACAGAAGAAGGGGGAATGGCCTCAAGCTGAGGCTGAGGAGGTTCAGATTGGACATTAGGAAGAAGTTTTTCCTGATGGGAGTGGTGAGGGAGTGGAATGAGCTGCCCAGGGAGGTGGTGGTGGAGTCCCCCAGCCTGGCTGTGTGTCAGGGTGGTTTGGATGTGGTGCTTGGGGAGATGGCTTCAGGTGACTCTTGTAGAGGAGGGTTCAAGGTTGGACTTGGTGCTCCTGAGGGGCTTTGCCAACCTGCATGTGGCTGTGATTCTCTGACCCAGTTTCCCTCCAACGAAGTGGGATGGAAAGAGAGGAGACAACTGCCCCTGCTTCCCCTTGCAACCTACTGAGCTGTCAGCAATCCTGAGAGGACACTAAGGGGAGGAGAAAGGCAGATCCTGGTGAGTGCCTGTGGGGAGCCAGCTCAGGAAGTGAAAGGGATTAACCATGGCAGCTTTTGGCTGGCTCTGAAAGGAATCACCAAAGACATCACAACGGGCTGGAGCAAAGTGAAGAGACAGAAGCACTTCTCCAAACACCCCCAGTGGACCAATTAATTGCAGTATTGGATGTCCCAGCTTTTCCAGCAGGTTCCTAGCACCAGGCATGCAGCCAGCTTGGCTGTGGTTTTGTTTGTTTTCCAGCTAATGGAGTAGCAGGATGGATTCCAGCTCACAGAGCTGGGCAAGTCACAAAAAATGATGTCCACTTCCCCTGGCTAATCTGTGACATGCACCTGGTGGACAGTCATTAGCAGCACAATTAAGCCAGGGCTGTGGCAAAGGGATGGGAACACCTAGCAGAAGGGGATGGCAAAGCATGGGAAAGCCTCTCCTCAGGAAAAGGATAAAAGGACATTTCCCCCACGTGCTGGTTTGAGGCTAATTGGAATATGTTAATAGAGAAAATTATGTTCTAGGCTGTGAAAGGAAAACAATGGTGATGTCTGCTGCACTCATGGGCTTGCTGAGATGGATAAGACTACTGTCAGTGATGGGCCCAGTGCTGTGTGACATCTTTGTCAGTGCCATGGAGAGAGGAATCAGTGCAGCCTCAGCAAGTGTGCAGCTGGCACCAAGCTGTGTGGCACAGTCACTTGCTAGAGGGCAGGGATCCATCCAGAGGGACCTGGACAGGCTGCAGAGCTGTGGACAGGCTGCAGAGCTGTGCCCAGACCAACCTCAGGACATTCAACAAGGCCAAGTGTAAGGTCCTGCAGCTGGGTAGGCACAATGCCAAGCACAGCTCCAGGCTGGGTGGGGAATGGCTGAGAGCAGCCCTGAGGAACAGGTCCTGGGGGTCTGGGGTGCTGAAAAGCTCAAGATGAGGCTGCAGTGTGAGTGCAGCCCAGACAGCAACTGTGTGCTGGGCTGCAGCAGGGCAAGGGAGGGGATTCTGCCCTGAGCAACCTGATGTAGTGGAAGGTGACCATGGCAGGGGGTTGGAACTGGATGACCTTTAAAGGTCCTTTCTAACCCAAACCATTTTGTGGGTTTGTGTGAATCTTTCCAGACAAGCAGACTCTGCAAACTCTCTGGGCAGCCTGCTCCAGGGCTCCAGCACCCTCAAAGCAAGATCATCATAGCCAACCCTCCTGTCAGAGCAGGCTCATCAAGGAAGACCACTGAGGACCACATCCAGGTGGGTTCTGAAGGTGTGCAGAGGAGGAGCAGGTACCTGCTGCTCGTAGGAGGGAGCAGAGCCCTGCTGTGTGCTCTGGCAGGTGAAGGAGCTTCTTCCTGTTGGACGAAGAATGAAAGCATCAGGAAAAACAGAAGGGCAGGAGTAGGCCAAGAACAAACACAGGCTGGATTAAAAATTCATGGTTCTTGTCTTTTCCAGCAGCTTGAATGGGACTCCATCAGGTGCCACCTTCCCGCGGTCCCAGGGAGCGCTGCGCTCGCAGGTCACAGATTGCTGTGCACAAACTCCTCCCTTTCATCTTCTCTCCTCTCTCTTATTTTTAAATATGCAAATACATCAGAGGAGCTTTTCAAACTCCTGGCTACAAATAGATCTGAAGGGCCTTTGAGCTCTTGAGAGGCTCCTGCCTTACTCTAAAAACCAAACCTCCCACAAACTCAGGGATGCTGAGAGTTCCTCCTGCTGTGCCTCAGCCATAGAGTCACAGAAGTCAAGCAGGTTGGAAGAGAGCTCCAAGCTCACCCAGCCCAACCTAGCACCCAGCCCCAGCCAATCAACCAGACCATGGCACTGAGTGCCCCATCCAGGCTTGGCTTGAACACCTCCAGGGATGGGCACTCCACCACCTCCCTGGGCAGCCCATTCCAATGCCAATCTCTCTCTCTGTGGCAACAACTTCCTCCGAACCTCCAGCCTGAACCTGCCCTGGCACCGCTTGAGGCTGTGTCCTCTTGTTCTGTGCGTGGCAGCAGAGCCCAACCCCAGCTGGCTACAACCTCCCTTCAGGTAGCTGCAGAGAGCAATCAGCTCTGCCCTGAGCCTCCTCTTGTGCAGGCTGCACACCCCCACCTCCCTCAGCCTCTCCTCATAGGGTTTGTGATCCAACATGAGGTCCAGGCCTGGCTCCTAACACTGCCTGACTCTGTCCTCCTGGCTCCCAGCAGCCCCTGGCTTTGTCTTCTCAGCCTCAGCATCATCTGCCCAGCACCAGCAGAACTCTGGGGAGTAGGTTTGAGGTGCAGGGCAGAGCATTAAGTGCACTCCTGCTTTCCACCCTTCTCCAGGCTGGGTTCAGCTGCATCTTGGGGAGGGGTTTTGAGGAGGAATGTGCTGGGCTGATGAGCTGAGTGAGCTGGGGGGGGTGTGGGGCTTTAACTGGAAAACACAGAGTGTGAGTCATAGTCCTCAAGAAATGGAACAAAAGCCTTATGTGCCAGCTGGGAAGCATGGTGGGCTTGAAAATCCCTGATTGGCTCTGATTGGAGTATTCAGCTGCAGTGGGTCTGCTGGAAAACAGTCCTGAGTGATGGTGCTGAGGTCCTGATTTGGCTGAGCACACCCAACTTTGTGTCGTGGGAGACTGAGCACCACAGCAGGATCAAGCCAAGGCAGCAGAGCTGCCTGGAGGAACCTCTCCATTACCACAAGTAAGTCATAGAATCCTAGAATGGGTTGGGTTGGAAGTAGACCTTTAAGATCAGCCAGTTCCAACTCCCTGCCATAGGCAGAAACACCTCCCACTAGCACAGGTCACTCAAGGCCTCCTCCAACCTGGCCTTGAACCCCTCCAGGGAGGGAGCCGCCACAACCTCCCTGGGCAACCTGTGCCAGTGTCTCACCACCCTCACTGGAAAGAATTTCTTTCTACTCTCCACTCCAAATCTGCCTTCCCTGAATTTCAATCCACTCCCCATTAGTGTCCCAATATTGCATTTTTCCTCCTGCTTGGAACACCTCAGCCAAGCTTTGCCAGTGCACCACATTGCTATTAACCACTCTGCTTTAGATGCTGGGCAGCTGAAGCCCACAGGGAATTTGGGTTGGTCCCTAGCAAAGAGCTAGGAGAGGCCCAGCCCCATGCAGCCTCACAGATCTTCCTCACCCTTCCTCTCCCTCAGGTGCAATCCCAATTCACTGCACTCTGTTCCCTGTAAGAATGCACCCCTGGAATTTGAGTTGCTCCATAGCAAAGAGCAGGAGAGGCCCAGCCCCATGCAGCCTCACAGATCTTCCTCACCCTTCCTCTCCCTCAGGTGCAATCCCAATTCACTGCACTCTGTTCCCTGTAAAAAATGCACCCCTGGAATTTGGGTTGGTCCCTAGCAAAGAGCAGGAGAGGCCCAGCCCCATGCAGCCTCACAGATCTTCCTCACCCTTCCTCTCCCTCAGGTGCAATCCCAATTCACTGCACTCTGTTCCCTGTTAAAAAAATGCAGAAAAGGAGGTTCCAGTCTGAATTTCTCCCCAGGCTGACCTGTGGTGCACAGTTAAAAAGGGTTGGTTTATATTTGCCATGCCCCAAATCTAAAGGTCAGAGGTTTGGGTGGCCATAAATATTCAATCCCCACAGACTGAGTCTTTCAAACCTCCTTTTAAATATTTATGGTGGTCCTTCCATGGCTTGCAGGAAAATGTTGTCATAGCATTAAAAAGGGGGAAGAAAAATCCTCCTGCATCCAAAAGCTCAGTGTGAGCCATTTTCATATATTATGCATCACTAAGTGCTCTTTATGGCTCTTCTTGGCCAAACCTGGGTCTGTCTCACAGCAGAGTTCATGAATTCTTGGGCTGTGTGGAGCCTGAGGTGTTGGCCACACCATGCATCAACCCCAGACACTGCTTCCAGCCAGGTGGGTACAGCTGATGGGGGCAGCTGAGGTCCCAGCAGCCTGGCACCAAGGCAGTGAGGTATGGTTGTGCTGGGTACTGCCAGCTCTTGTCCTCCTGCAGACCTGGGAGGAGCTGAGGCTGTTTAGTCTGAGGAAGAGGAGAGACTTCATCACCCTCTGCAACTACCTGGGGCTGTTCAGTCTGAAGAAGAGAGACTTCATCACTCTGCAACTACCTGGGGCTGTTCAACCTGAAGAAGAGGAGAGACCTCATCACTCTCTACAACTACCTGAATGTTGTACCTCTTCTCACAGGTAATTAGCCAGAGAACAAGAGGGAATGGCCTCAAACTGCAGCAGGTTAGGCTTAGATTGGACATTAGGGGGAAAAAAATGTTCACACAAAGAGTGATCAGACATTGGAAGAAGCTGCCCAGGGAGGTGGTGGAGTCTCCAATCCTGGAAGTGTTTAAAGGTTGTTCAGGTGTGGTGCTTGGGCAGCAGGGCAAGGGAGGGGATTCTGCCCCTTGGCTCTGCTCTCCTCAGACCCCACCTGCAGTCCTGGGTGCAGTTGTGGAGCCCCCAGCACAGGAAGGCCATGGA
>VWYK01063784.1:0-27661 GCA_013399775.1 Semnornis frantzii | reverse complement strand
CTAAACCTCCCCTGGCGCAGTTTAAAAGTATTTCCTCTGGTCCTGTCACTTGTCACCAAGCAGAAGAGGCTGGCCCCTTCCTCTTTCCAACCTCCTTTCAGTTAGTTGTAGAGAATGATGAGGTCTCCCCTCAGCCTTCTCTTCTCCAGACTGTACAACCCCAGCTGCCTCAGACGCTCCTCATAGGCCATGTGCTCCAGGCCCTTCATGAGTCTCCTTGTCCTTCTCTGGACATACTGCAGCAGCTCAGTGTCCTTCTTGTGTTAGAATTCTGTGATTCTGTGATTTTCTGAGCTTATGAAGTGTGATTCCCACTTAGCAGCACCTTACTGTACATGAGACACACTGAAAGAGAAGAATTTGCTGCGGTAAGACAGTGGTCTTTGTGGAAAGAGATACAAGTCCTTGATGTTAATAGTACATTTACAGATAGGGACCAGTCAGGGCATTGTTTAGTATCACATGGGGATGCTTGGAGTCAAGACTGGTTTGAAAGACTTTCTGTAGTGTAAAATGTCACCGTACACATCATTGTCATTGTTATTATTATTACTGTTAGATTTATCCTTCCCATGAAATACACAGATGTGAACTATGTATGTGTTCACATTATAGCAACAGCTACTGCTCCTCTTCTTTCTGCTCCAAAGCAAGCAGTGTATGCTGCAGGCTGCCTCTTTCTTCCTGATGAAAATGTCATCAAGACATGACAAATAAAGACACCTTTCTTCTGGTAAGGCGAAGCCACCAGGGCTGTTAAGAACATGGTGGAAAATTATAGTAATAAGATATTGGAAAAATTACAGGTAGTGAAGAATGAGGTCTATTGCTTCTATGTCTAACAGCACTGCGGAGAATAGGGAACAACTTTTCTGCAGAAAGATTTTACATCAGTGCCAAAACTTTGAAACAATATCTTAAAATAACTCACCAAAAGAAAAAAATGGGGGAAAAAATAAGGTTTCTTCTTGGAATATGATATTAGATTCAGCTCAAGTTGGTACATTTTAGCACTGCTGCCCAGAGCTGAGTTGAGAAAATGGTGACTGTTAACTATGGATTTTGATCCAAGTTAGTGGAAAATCATCAGGCTTAGCTGCTATGGGTAATTTGTTGGAAATTCTAGTACTGACTGAAACCCTCAGTAAGCTTCTGCTCACAGAGAGGGAATTTTACATTCTTCAAATAGATAAAGGCAATATGATTGTTCTACACAAGAGCTTTACAAGAAATTCTGATGGGATACTCATCATTTTGCATTTATTAAGACTGCTTTTTAAAGTTATATATCTGGAAATACATCTGAATGCCTAAGCTAGTCTTAATATTGGTCTGTTTAGTCCAGTGACATTTAAAACACAGTTAATATATTTGTATCTGATTTCTTTTCAATAGAGACAATCATATCAATGCTTTTAATATTGACAACCACACTAACAGTGTATCTTTCTTCATATACTAACTAAAACCAGCAAATACACCAGTCACACAGGTTGCCTTTGTCTTTACCTTCAGTACTTTTATTTTAGTTTGAAGAAGAACCTGTAAAAGAATCAACTGCAAATACAGGAAAAAATGAAACTGGTAAGAGATATCAACATCTATGTTTCCAAACCAATAAAAGTATGTAAATACCATCTAGGCTGAATGAAATCTCATCGGGTGAATGGACTTGTAGTCTCTGAATAAGACAAAAATAAGGGTCTTTTGCTGTGCAAGGTGTGCCAAAAGTGACAAATCTATCAGGGCAAAATTTGGAAAAAATATAATTCTGAAGCACTTCTGTGAGTGTGAATTTGTTGCCAGCTCTATCCTGAGTGACCCAGCTCAGGCAAACTCAACTCAGCAACAGCCCCAGAAACCAGAGAGGTTGCTTATGATTTGGGGTTTTCATTGCTAGAACTGTCTAACTGAGCTAGTAAGCAAATTCCTGAAGTCACAGTAGAGGTATCCTTTTGTAAAAAAACGACGCTTTTGTTTTGCTTTGGTTTTCTTTTTCAGTCTGTCACTGTGCATCTGTCTTTGGTGTGGTTCTCAACAACTGCATTCACTGAGATTGCTTTTGGAGAACCTCTCCAGCCATAGCTTACAAAATCTGAAACACTGATATGGCATTTGGTTTTTGCCATTGTCTATCCTTGTGTGATATATGTTCATTAGGATACATTGCTGGGGGAGATCTAAGGAGCCTCTATGTTGAGTGTCTTGTTGCAATGAAAGGTTTGATGTCTACTGAAGTCCTGCACTCTTGGAATGAGCTACTGATAAAGGCGGAAGATCACTAAACTGCATAACATCACAAATATTATATTCAAATACCTGAAAGTGACTTATTTGGAGTTGTTGTAGTTTGAGGCAATGAGCAACCCAGGAGCGGATGACAGGAGTGTGCTGGTTTGAGGCTAATTGGAATATTTTAATGGACAAAATTATATTATAGGCTGAGAAAAGAAAACAATGGTGATGCCTACTTCACTCATAGGCTTGCTGAGATGTATAAGAAGAGAATACAAAACAAAGATAAGACACTCGAGCACAGACACTCTCGGGCTGTCTAGCAGCTTCTGGCCTTCTCCTCTCTGCTGAGTAACCTCACTAACCACTTTCCTTCTAACCTCCCTGGCCGATCCTCCAAACTCACCTTGCGCGTAAGACAAACCTTGGGGTAAGGTATAGGGGTGGGGAGAAGGTGGAAGGGTGGTTGGGAGCCCCTCCTGGGGTCTCTGATTTCTGGGAAGGGGTGTTTTGTGTTTCTGTATTACCTTTACCTTGTGTATTTCTGTAAATATTGCTGTATATTGTGTATCTATCAGCTTGTATATTGTGCTAAGCTGTAAATAGAGCTTCATTCCTTAACTGCCAGCTGGCTGAGTTCTAGTCTGGGTCATTTTACAAGTGTGGGGGGTGCGGGGAACTCCCAAACCGTCACATCTTGGCAGACCTGAGAGTAGGCCAGAACCGCTCCCCCCCACCCCTCCCATCTTAGGGCTATGAGGTCTCAGCAGGCCTCATGATGCAGCTCAACATCCCCTGCCAGGTGGTGCCATCTCCCCGACCAACCACGAGGTAAGTAGGGACACTGCTCCTCCTGGAGAGAGATGTGACAGGAGCAGAGGAGAAGGGGGAGAGAGCTATGGGCCAGGCACTGTCTTAATAAGCTGTGATAGCGGAGAATGGAATGGAATGGAATAACAACAGTGCAACATCCTGGGACGCCCAGATCCAGCTCCCATGGCAGGTCTTGGTCCCTGTAGTTTTCTTAGGGGATCTGGGGATCCCTCAAACTATGACAGGAGTACATACTAAGAAATTAATTACCTGTTTTCAAAGATTAACTGCTTTGGCCATGTGTATAACTGTGTCTGTGATCACACAATATGTATAGCTGTGATCATGTCGTGTCTTCATCACCACCCTGTACCATTCCTATATTGTCATCATGCCAAGTGCAGTCTACTCTTGTATTTGCACCATTTGGAACACCATTTACGCTCAGGAACTGGTGAAAGGAAATACAGAGGGAACGTAATTTTGTTCCCTGTAGGCTCCCAGAATGTTATGGTATTAAAAAACAAAGAGTATTTGACAGCCTGGGGGAAGGCTGGCTCCTCTCAGGTGTGAGTCTCTGTGGAACAGCTTGGTAAAACACTGGGCTATGTTTCCAAGGGTAGTACAAGTTCTTAGAATTCTATTGAGGAAAAAGTGCTATTATTTTTGAAAGGTACTATATAAATACTGTATATCAAAATAAAGGTAGTGTTATCGTTCATCACTCTGCAACCATTCAGTTCGTACGGCCAAGTCTAATGACTTTTGTGTGTATTACCTTCCTGCTAAGCTCCATCAGAGGTTCTATGAAAGTACATTTTACTATGCCAAACTAAATAATCTGTTTCCAAGAAACACACAGAGACTTTAAAAATAATTATTTATCTATCTTTATGCAGTTTAGACAAGAATGGCTTAAATATTTGATTGAAACAGGTCATTAATCAACACTTTCGTTTAAAAGTAGTCTCCATCTTTGGTGAGAGGATTTTATTTCAAGCATTTTTTGCATCCACAGAAGTTAACTGTAATGAATTTCTTCTGTTACAGAAAACCTTCTGACAACCATGTTCTCTAAGAAAGAAAAGGGCTTTAGTCCTAGTCCAAGATCTAGACAAAGACCAGGCCTCTTTTTTTGCCTCCCACTGATTGAAGCTATTTTTTATTGATTTGATGCCAGATCTCTTTATCTTATGGCTGCTTACGTGAGCAGTAACCACAGAGCAAACTGAAACCTGGATCTACAGTACTCTAATGGTTCCCTGGTAACTGCTCAAGTATGCTTCCATACCCAGCAGTGTGCACAAGGACTGATTTTTACTCTATTTTTTGTTCCTTCCTCTTCAGAATTTCAAATTTACTATAGAGTGAGAATGATGAATTCATAGTCACTGCTTTCAGTCTTAGACTGTTTTGTTGGGCATTTCTGTTCTTTGCCCTTAAAGTTTTATTGGTACCTATCATTTACTGTATCTGAGACTTTCCAGGTAATGGATGAAGCATGAAATCAATGAAAGAGTTAACTTGTTCTGGTAGAAACCTGTGGATGGATGGATTGATGAATGGATGGATGGATGGATGGATGGATGGATGGATGGATGGATGGATGGATGGATGGATGGATGGATGAATTCTTTGTTGTTAGGTTTCAGGAAGAGACTGTGTGGTTGCTAACATTTTACTTCAGTTGTGATGGGAAATGTGTAACAAAGTGGAATAATTTCCACTGTGGCTCAAAAATACAAAGGGTTTGTGCTTCATACTAGATAAATAAATGTACTAAATAACAAGGATTAAATAGATATGCAGTTTAAAAATAAACAGAAAATTAAAATAAACATAAAACTTTAGTAAATATACTAAATACTAAAGTTTGGGGCCGATCACAGTTGAACTTCTGTGCCTGAGGACAGCTTGTCTCCTACTTCAACATTCTTTCCACTGGAATTTGTAATCTGTTTTTCTTTAATGTGTGTCTACTTCAACGTTTCAGCAGAGGAAGAACTGATAGGTAGCTATGATAAATCAATTCTCTTGTTGCTGATTTAACAGATCTCTCAAGTTGTTATAAGCTAAACTAATCACTCAAAAGACACACAGAAAACTTGCAGTGCTGCTGAAGAAAAGTCAGATTCAGATGCCAGTCACAGGAAGGTTTAGTATGTATCATCTTATAAGGGATGGCTGAACTGGTGTTTATTATGATAATATGTGCAAATGAACTTCTTGAGATAGTTTCTTACTTGATGGTGCCATTGTTTCTGTGGAAAAAGGATTGTTAGCACAAAAAGAATCATGTCTTTGGTACCTATATTATGAAGAAAACCATTTTCATCAACTTCTTTGCAAGAACATAGTCCCTTGAGACATTTCCTTAAAACATTTTGAATTACCATACAAAGTTTGACTTTTTTGCCCTAGGCATGGCATTCAGCTATCTAATTGATACTCCTTCTAGCACCAATATTACAACAAAGCTAGTGGAGTAACTGTGGAGTTATACCAATGAACTCAAGAACAAACTTATCCTCAAACATCAGAGATTTGATGCACAGGCATGTTGTGCAAGACAACATAAATTTGATGTTCTATTCTCTTTCTTATCTGTCTTATCCCCTCGGGTTTCCTTTAGGCCAATTTTGTTGTTAGTAACTGTTGTGAATTTGGACACTAAAAAGTGAAGTTAGGTAAACTGTGATTATACTATGAGAGCAAGATAAAAGAGTTTAAAAAAAGAAATTAAAAAAAAAACAAAACAGTTTTGGGAAAAAAATCCAACCACACAAACAAAAAAAAAATCAGCAGAAAATGTCTTCAATATCCCTAGGATGCCAGAAAGTGCTCAGATGTCCTACTGGCAGCTCTTCTTTCTCCACAACCTCTCTGAAATACTGAAAGAGTGGTAGCTGTGTACCTGCTTTACTCCAGAGATATGGAACTCTGACTGCTTTTGTTCAGAAAATCAGACATTGAGTAACTGTCAGTGGTGGGTTTCAGCTTGTCTCCTGTGGAGTGTTCAGTACTGCTCAGCAGAGGCTGGGGAAGGCACTATTGTGATGGAGCAAAAGGCACTATTTAGTGAAACGACTATAATGTTGTAATGAAGGGGGTAATTAATTGATGTGAGGTGGTATTTTCAAATTTAATATTGTTTATTTATTTTGATATTCATGAGTCTCACCCTCTGACCACTAATTTTAATAATAATCCAGTTCTTTTGCAATGGTCACGGAAACATTATACAGATGATAGCATAGGATCTAGAATGTTTAAGAAATAACTAGCAAAAATATAAGCATTAATTGAACTGTAAGAGAAGTTTCCTGCAGTCAGTACACCGCTTGTGGTTAATTATACCGCTTGTCCACTAGAAGGACTCAAGGAACTCCTTTCTGCTTATGGCAGAAGGAAATGGTGAATTACAGGAGGCTTTAAGTATTTACTCACAAAAAATTATCTCCCTGCTCCTGGGGCTAGCTACAACTTCAAACGGCACCCAAAATGCCTTCAGGGAATTCTGTTGGTGTCTTGTCAGTTGCTGAGGCTTCTGATTCTTCCCAGACTTCACAGGGTGCTGGGGAAAGGAGGCAGACAATCTCTGACCTTATCCTGATTTCTCTGGATGATCTGTACGTCTCCAGGACTCCTTGTCTTGGCAAGTGTAGGCAGGATATCTGGCAATGTGCAGTCTCAGCACGATGTCATGCTGGCTATGCAGGCCTATTGCATGGAGGCATTTAAAGCCCATTCCTTGTAAACTTGAAGCAGTCAGTTTCCAGGCAATTCAAGATGCAATACGGCAGTGAGTCAGAACACTGCCAGAAGCAGAGAGCATGATAAGCAGGAACAATGGCAGCAGCAAGGAGCAAGCACAAATACAACAGCAGAGCACATTGTGTTACCTGCTCATCTCTTTTTATCAATACAGCCTGAGATTAATGGGCCTTTGGACATAAATTAGCCATTCAGAATGAATGGCACTTAGCCAAACTTGACCTTATTAGGTGAAACCATAGGCTTGCTTTACCCAAATTTGGGAAAAACATAGGCCATGCACGAGGCAGGCACAAGCCAAGTGTACCTTGTATACCACAGGATGTAAACAGGATGCAAACAAGTCTGGGCGGGCCAGAGTCCTTAGACTCAGTGGCTCCAGGTTCTTTGTCCTCTTTCCCATGGTCGCTTCTCCCCAGAACAGGAGGGAGAGCAGAAAAACATGTCTGGGCAAGCCAGGACACGTTCAGGCCTATTTCTACCTATTCAGGCCTACCACAACAAATGCACTAATTGTATTTCCCTTGCAAATTACTGCTGGACTTATTTTTTTTTCTACTGTCTCAGATGTCTTGAGGCTGTGTCTGGAGCCAGAAAGGGAAGGTAGGAGATAGGACTCTTGGTTGTGTCAGTCCTATTTGCACCATTGTCTGCCCCTGCCTTTCCTCTCTACTTGCCAGTATCCCCTCACCTCTGCTGCTGTCCTGTGCTAAGTGACAGGAGACATAGTCTCAGTGTGGTCTTACAAGACCTGAAAATCCTGGAGAAAAATTGCTCGTTGGTCAGTAACTTCTTGCTTTTAGACAACCTTGTCTTGTTGCTTTTAGACTGAATCCAACCTTCATGCCATAAGGTTCTGGGGCAAGACAAGCCTGTGGGCATGTGTGAATTGCACAGTTAGAGGGGAAGGAGAAAACATAATTCTGCCAAACTGGATTTTTGGAAAGGATGGGAGCTACTTGGTTTTGCCGAGTGGTTTGCAGTTCTTCATGATGTCACTGACAGATGAGTTATGGACCTGAGTGCAAGTATGGGGTGAACAGCCGAGTGATAAACTGCATCCGTGTAGTATTATTGCAAGGCTTTGTAATCTATACTAAAGCTATAAGCACCAGAAATTTGGATGTTGTATTTGTACTTGTGAATATGTATATCTATGTGTATGAAAACCCCCTCATAATATTTCTAATCATTATATGGAGGAGCGCTTAGATGTTTTTGGGCAAACCCACTGAAGACCTCCTGATTAGGAGTTGTCGTGATTCCATGGTAAACAACGCTGAGAAAATGTGGTAGAAGGCTCTTTGGCCTGGAAACAGGCAGTGAATCAATATCGGGCACAAGGAACAACCCAGAAACCATTGTGTAAATCACACAATCTGTGTACTCTAGCAATTGCTTCTATGTCATCTGAATGTGAATAGCTGATGTCAGAAGCCTAGCAGATCTTGATCATTTCATGGATTGCTTGTAAATACTTTTAGAACTTTTTTCATCATTTTATCATCATGCTTTTTTTCCTGCTATGTTTGGACCTCTTTGAGATAATATTGCCAGGTCTAGTATCGTGTTTCCACCAGAGATACAAGGACAGGTGAGATTCTGCCCAGAGAGGTGGTGGAGTTGCCTTTCCTGGAGGTATTCTAGAAGTGTGTAGGTGTGGTTTCAGGATACTAATTAGTGGTCATAGTAGTTAGGTTATGGATGGACTTCAAGATTTTAAAGGTCCAACCATAATGATTCTGTGATTCCTGAGGCTCATATATTTGACAGCATATGAATGTCACAGAAGTTGCCATGTCCTTCTAGCTGTCACATCTGGAGTTCAGTGATGTTGCACCTTTCACAAAGGGTCAGTTACCTGCCTGGGCACTGCAGTGAGTAGAGAGCAACCCTCTAGCAGAATGCTCTAGAGGCATTTTCTTCCTCAAGATTTCTGCTGTGGGACTTCCCACAACTGGAGCTCCTTAACAGTAAGTGCAGAGTGAGAAAAGAACAGGAAAAGTTTCTTGCTCCTTTTCCCACAAGAACCATGAAATGCATTGGCTGGCCTTGAACCGAGGGCCAAGAAATAGCATGTTACTATGTAACATGTTCACCCGGAGGAGGTGCTTTGACATTTAAAAGGGTGTTTTAAAATCATCTCATACACAGTTCTGTTGGAGAACAGCAAGAGCCAGACTGCTCCCCAGGGAGAGGCGAGCTGGGATGTGAGGCAGTCACACGGCAGGCCAGGCAGGGGCAGGCAGGGACAGGCAGGGGCAGGCAGTGTCACCACAGCACAGTACGGTCCCACAGCACCAGAGGCAGCCAACGGCCCTAACAAATCCTTTTAAAACTTCTCGACTAGAGTTTTAAGCATCCAGATCCCCAGGACACAAGATGAGTATTCTGCTAGTAGATCTTCTGGGAGCAATTGATAAATGTACTGGCTGCTTGTAAAAATCCTTGACCAGAAAGTGCCTGCCACTGGAGTCTGCAAAGAGTTTGTACAACAGGAGAAACACAAGGGCTTAAGCATTTTGGTTTACCTCTTCTCACACCTTACTTCACTTTTTAACGGTGAAGATTGATTTCAGCAACAGGCTCTCACTGAAGCTTGTGTCAGAGAGCTTATTCTTTATGCAAAATGCACAAAGAGAAACTGCAGTAATGATCAGTCCTGTCAGTGTTGCTACTGATGACATTAACCAAAAGTTTTTCTAATTAAGCTGTGTCTGTAAAGACTGGTGTTCAGCCAGCTGTGCTGTCTACTTGTATATTTCTTAGTGGGCTACGGGACCAAAATTTATGAAATGTTTCAAAGGGGTAGATTTTGTTCAAGGACTCTTGAAATTGTCTTCTGCCCTCTTTGTTCTCATTTTCCTGCTCACATGCTTTCCCCATGCAAAGTATTTTTCAGAAAGTGCCTGTGTTTGCATGGGGATGCTGGCAATGGGTCTACATGGACCACAGAGATCCATCTTCAGACTCCTGACATACAGTAAACATCTCCCTCCCACTGCCAGGAATGCAACAGTTTTCATTCTGACCCGTCTAACTTTTATCAAAACCGCATTAGGGGTAGTTAATCCCAGTGATTTTTCTGGATTCCTAGGGGTTAAATTTGGTCTGTGGCTGATCTGTCCTTTCATTGCTCAAAGTTTTTCAGGTGACTGCCTTTAAGATGTGCAACTGATGTTCATTTCCTTTGTGTGGGCGGTCTGTGGACAGTCTGTAAACAGTGTAATGGACTGTAGACGGTCTATTAATTGTAGAAGTTCTAATCCACTTGTTATGGGTAGAAATACATATGTGCATATATACATATGTGCTTTAGTAATTTTAAAAAAATAGAAAGGGCTGAGATTCTAGATGTAAACAGAAAAAAGTCAAGGAGTTAGTTTAACCAATGCAGTATTGTAATTAGTAGCTGGCTAATCCATGGTGTTGATTCTCAAATAGATAAATGCTTTGCCAATAAAAAAAATGGTCATGCAAGAATTAGTAGTCAGATCCAAGCCTTCCAAGCAATACAAAAGATACTGTGATTTCTGTGTGATTTTGAAGATAATTCTCAGTAACTATGAACTATTTATGACACCCATGGGATCTCAGAAGTAGATGAAGCTAATGACACTATGAAAGAATCAGGACTATTAAAAAAACTGTTTAGTGGATTGTATAATTTTACTTTTTCCTTTATTTCTACTGAGTTTCCTAAATATAATGCCAGATTTTATCAAAATACCCTGAATTCTCATTTTTAAAGCTAAAAATCAAAGAAAAATGCTGAAGTTCATTGATCATATAAGGAAAACCAAAACTTTTTGATGTGTCATTTCATTTATTTCCTTTGAAAAGACATTCTAGAGATAATAGATTATTTCCAAACCCTGTAAAATGTATTGATGTGAAGATCACACTCTTTTTTTTTTTTTTGTGTGTGTGTGTTTCAGTTATGCTGCTTCTTTAGTCCAATTACCTCACATTTTGTGGCAAAAATCATTTGCTAGCAAGGCCATTCTCTATGCAGTGATTAAAGTGAGGACGAGTGCTCATTCTTACCATAGGATTTGTACCACAACAAGCAAGACAGGAGAGAATTTGGTCCTGGTGCTTTCACTGAAGACTATAGGTATTTCAGGTTCTCAGGGACAAATCTTCAACCTCCCTTTATTTACTTGTACAAGTCAGGGATGCTGGTCCACTGGTCTGTAATGGTGTAAGGATCTTGGAGAGTGTAAATAAAGGTCCTAAGGTTGGGTATGCTATCCAGCAGACAACAGGGGCCAGGCTGGCATTGTGTCTGAGTATCCAAATGTTAATGTGTCTAAGTTGGCAAGCCAACAGACTAGGGTATGATACAGATAGGTTGTGTCAGTGCATGTCAAACTGGTGGTGGAGCAGAGAGACGATTATCCCCTTCTGCCAGGACATGCTGGCGCCAGAACTCTTCTCAACTCTAGACAGAGACAGAGATGCGAAACCACCCAGGGTCCTCTCTGTAAGACTCCAGCCAATTATGAAGGATTCACATCAGATCAGGAGCGGGGCAGAATTTTATTCTCAAATATGGAAGTTTCAGGAAATTTAGAGTGGAAAAAAAGTTGATAAATTTCATGCATGGATCAAGCTGTTCGTAAAGCATGTTTCACTCTGAAGTCACAAAGCCAAAGAATTTAATTCTCTGCCCAAAACACCAGTCACTACTGGTGTAAAGGAATTGATGGATCCTGTAACAGACTCTAGGGAAACCAGTGGTCATAGTTCATTGCTTTCCTCATTGGTACTGCCAGAGTACATAAGCTCTCATCCAGGGAGTGTGCACTCTCTTCACATCCACTCAGACCCCATGAAGCATTAAAGAACAGAGGGCATAGTGTCCACAGAAAGGAAAAATTCCAGTGGAAGCATCTGAACTAACAATGTAGTAAAAACAGAAAAAGTGGTTCCTTTGTAAGAATAAAGATGGCCTTCATATTTTTCAGACTTTTACCAGCAAAGATTTTTTTCAAAATGTATATACTGGCTGCAAGAAAATCTGAAGTTAATTTTTATCTAGCTGAAAAGGAATGGTAATATTTGAAGGTAAATAACAAGAAATTTGAAGTAGCAGATAAGGAGGATAATGAACTAATCCAGGGAGAATTGCTTCTGCTGAGGCAAAGGTTATCACTTTTATAACAACACCATTCAGTCCTGAACTTTCTTAGAATTATTTAATCATTCCCTGGTAAACCCAGGTTTAATTACATTTTTCTTTCTTTCACTTTAAACTTTCACTGTGATAATAAGTGTGGTAGTTTTCACACAATGCTGAGCACACAGTGCTTCGCCTAGTGAGGATTTGACCTTAAATCATCTTGCTCTTGGTGCAGTTGGAAAAGCAGGAGGGTAAAGTGTCAGGAGTTTTACTGTAACTGTGATTCTAAGTTTTACATCTCTTTTTTTCGTGAGCTATCTCTTTAGACACTAAGTATTATGATTCACTGTGCCAGACTGGGGTTGGTACTTCATATCTTTAAGATTGACAGGGGAATTTTACTGTATGACTCACTAACAGAAATGTTTTAGAATTGAGATTTGTAGGAAATCTGTTGGGACCAAAGAGGAAAATCTGTGCGTGCACAGAAACAACATAATCTTGAACATTAGCTGCTTCCTTGGCCTTTACAGAATTTGTTAATCTGAGTGCTTATCAAAACTGGAAAACAGTTGTCATTTGGATTTGGTGAATTCATTTGCATGACATTCTCCCTCTGTCACAAAGGATGCCTTTTTTTATACTGGTACATCTTATTCTAATTTAGAAGTATGATATTTAAAAAAAAAACAAACCCAAAGCCCAATGGTTTAGAAGGTTAATATAGGGACCAGAATAACGCAGACACTTTTCCCTCATATTTTACTGGATGTGGAAATAATGTAAAGGACAGACCTTGTTCAGCTGCAATGACTTTCATTCAAGAAATTAAAATGGACTCCCTTATCCAAGACATCTGCCACTATTTATTTTAGTACTGCTTTCACCTGTCACCCACCTCTGTCACAGCTGTGCCACTTACCTACACATCTTCTCACATCAGTTTTTTTGTTTGTTTGTTTTTGTGTGTTGTCAACCAGGGCATGGTCCAGGCAGCTGCCATTTTTACCACACTCAGGTATGCGTAGGGAAAAGATGGATACTTGAGCCGAATGGATGCAGTGGTCAGGTTTTGACTCTTGAAGACCTGAAATCAGGAATGTGTGTAGTGGTGATCTGCTCCCTTTTCACCTGGGCAAGTGTAATGGGGTAGACTATGCAGCTGAGAGCTCCTCTCTTCTGGAAAACCTTTTGTTTCCTCCTGAGTGGCTACAGATTAGACACTCACCATTCTGCCTGAATGCAGACCACACTAGGAGAAAGCAACAAATCAGGAAATCTGAGTAGTGGTAAATGAAGGGTTCATATGAGAGAGCAGAGGCCAGTGTCTCCTGAAACATATCCCTAACAATAGACTAACCTAATGTCGTAGTAGGCCTAGGCAGGCCAAATTGGGCTTGTACCTCTCCTGGCTTGCCCAGGCATGTTTTTTCTGCTCTCCCTCCTGCTGTTTTGAGGAGAACAACTGCGGGAAAAGGGACAGAGAGCCTGGAGCCACTAAGTCTGGGGTCTGTGGCCTGCCCAGACCCTGCTGTAAACAAGGTGCACACAGTTGCCTTGTGCAGGGCCTGTGTTCTGCCCAAAGGAGGGTAAAGAAGGCCTATGGCTTCACCTAATATGGCCAAATCTTGAGTAACAGCCATTTCATTGGCTATCCTGTGTCCAAAGGCCCATTAGTCTCAGGCTGTATTGGATAAAAGCAGATCAGCAGGGAGCACAGATGCCCTTTTGCCATTACAAGGTGTGTCTGTGCCTGCTGCCTCTGATACCTCCACGCATTCGGCCTGCGCAGCCGGTGTGACATCGCAAGACATCCTGCCTGCACCTGGAAGCCTTCTGCCCAGACAGAAGCCCTGGAGATAACACAAATCATCCAGAGAGCCAGGAACAGGTCAGAGATCGTCTGCCTCCTTTCCCCAGAAGCCCGGGGAAGCCTCTGATGGCTACCGACAGCAACCCCGCCTTGGGTACTGTCAGATATTTTTGTGAGTAAATACCAAAAGCCTCTTATAATTATTAATTGCCTTCTACCCTAAGTAGAAAGTTGCTTCTTGTGTCCATCTAGTGAGCAAGCGGCGTACTGGCCACAAGCGGTATACTGACTGCAAAGCCTTCTCTTCCAGTTTAAATCGAGTTTAATTAATGTTTATATTTAATAGTTATCTCTGGATCTTATTATAACCTGTACATAGTTCCCATAATGTTACAAAGAGCCTGTTATTATTATTATTAAATGGTGATCGGGGTGATGCGAGTTCTGAATATTTAATATTAATAAACTTAATATTTTTATATATCGTCTCACATTAATTAATTACCCCTACCCAGTCACACCTAAAAAAAAACTTTATAAAGTATTTTTCACAAATAATAAGTATCTTCTGTCCATCTACACCTTTGCCTAGTTTTACTGTAAGACACAAAACCTGCTGTATGAAAGTATGACCATAGACAGAATTTGGGTGAAAAGCAACAGCCATAATATTTATTAACAACTAAACTCCAGAGATGCAAAATACTTGAAAGATTTCAAGCTGCACAAACTCTTGGGCTGGATCCCACATTTGCAGTGCCGTTTCTTTGTTGGTAGGGATAGTGGCCTTGTACACAAAAGAGAATGACTTGCACAAAACATGAAGGTTTGCAATTGTTATGATAAAACATATGTTCTTATTTTATTCTTGTACAGAAGGATATTTATGAGTTTCTTGATATTCAGTTGCCAGATTCAGTCCTTTGAGTTAAGAGTGTTTTTTATTCCTTGTGTTGTGCACCATTTCCAGCACCAGGATTTAACTTTGTGTTTAAACTCATCCTTTTCCCAAACGTGACTTCACATAATGTTCCTCAGTTTTCAGGTTTTGGCATTCTCAGGCTAGGCCAAGGCTGCTATGGGTTATAAATGAATTAACAAAAGTAAACATGAAGCAGTTCTTCATATCTGAATGAAATCTCTAGAAAACGTTTGTACTTTTAATTTCTGTATCTGCCATACATGAGTATTTTTTCAGGAAAGCTTGTCTATACTAACCTTGGGCTGTACAAATGAAATTATTTTAAATGAAAATACTGAAAATACATCCACCTTGAAGGAGATGTTGTGTGATATGTGCATGGACTTGACTGGATGTCATATTAGTATCATCTCATGCTGATGAATTAAGAACAAAAGTAATTTTTGCTTTTTTGGCTGATTCAAGTTTTTATATAACAACTTTTAGTTCTCTATCTGTTTACCTACTTCCTTATGGAAGGGTAGATTCATGGCTTCACAGACATTTTGTTGGCAGCGTTATACCTCTTGCTTCTCTGAAGAGGAAGTGCATTCATGAGGAATGCAGCAGTATAGTTAACTTGAAGTAGTGTGAAATTGGTCAATTAATGAATTCTGCAACTCAGTTTTAATTATTTGCAGACAAATTAAACCAGGAAATTTTCTTTCTGTAGAACCAGTGATGTGCTGAAACCAAACCATTCCTTTAGCTTTTACTGCTAAGGTTTTTTATTGGATGTAGGAAGAACTTGTGCTTGTATCTTCCGCTTGTATTGTGTGGCTTACTCAACATATGAATAATGAAGTACAAAATAATGAGATTCTGGTGTATGTAGAAGCACTTTAGTGTCTTGTGGAATAGAAAATAAAGTGTGCTTGTGTGCGCTTGGCAGAATCTGGGTAGTTCCTTCTAGTTGCTTTTCTTTCCAACTGCTTTCTTTTAGGTTCCTTTCAGGTAGGGCACTGGGACAGGGATTCATAAGAGCTTCTAAAATGCAGTTATCAAAATAGTTAAACACTAAAACGAAGATGTCTCTAAGAGAAGGTGAATTTTGGTTACTAGGTGTCAGCACACGAATTGATTTCTAGCCTATGTTAAAACTTTGGACTGAATACATTTCTGACATAATAACAACCACTGCACCTGATCAATATGGATGACATTGGGTAACCTTCTCTACAGTTTAATTATACAGACATTCACCAAGTGCTAAGTCTGGCAGTAATAAGACCTATTGTGAAACAAAGTGAAAATGTGAAGAAAGATGATAAGTGACTATGTACAATTTAATTCTAAAGTTAAACAGCGAATACTATCTTTTCAGGGAGATAATGAAACAACAAAGGACAGAAATGAAAAGTTGGTATTATCTGGGCTTGATCAGACAAGAAAAGACCAGCAAGTGAGTTAGACTTGATATCAACTGTTTGAATATCTTGCCTTTTATAAGTTCAAGTGGTAATCCTAATTAAATATACATTTTCACATCTAAGGGTGAAAATAATTGTAGTGTCTCAGTGAAAAGAGGACCATCCCTTTCGGTAACAAATCTTTATGTATCATTTATGCAGGGAAATAGGATAATAGCATGATTATACAGCTTTTATCACTACACAGCTTGTATCGGATATGTTGAAAACTCTGTAATAGAGTGGAATGAACTCTTCCTTTGAATTATTTTTAGTCAGCCTGATAAGTGTATCATTTCTTGAGGTAAACAAAGATGGTACAGATGAAATCTGAAGCACCTTGAAATGAACAGGCTCTCAAAAGATGTTCGTGCAACTGCCAAAGGAAAGAAGGTGAAGATAAAAAAGTCACTTTTTTTGTTTCCTTGCAAAGCTCAGTGTTGAGTGCAGCCCAGCTGAACTTGGAAATTAATCCAGAAGTTTGTTTAAGTTTTGAACTATTTAAATATCACATGCTTATGCTATGTAAGAATAAAGTTGTTTTCATTTGTAGAGAGGTATGCAGAACTCCACAGGCATTTAGAAATTTTAAAATAAAAAATTGTAGGAGACTGAGATAAATATTAAGTTCCTTGGCAATACTGTCAAAAACTTTAAGCAAAGCTTTACTGACCTTCTGCACTAGTTTACATCTCTATAGTCCCTTTTCCCTTTGGTGCTGAAACATTGCATGAGAACAAGTTAGACTTTTGATAAAAGCAACTTTCAAAAGTCTAGATTGGGCTTTTATTCTTTTGCTTGTGAAGTTGTCAGTACTCAAGATACAGCATCTGTTGATGGGAAACTGTCATGGCTATGTTTGATTTGAAAATATAGCACTACTTTTGCCATTTTCACATCATGTGTTTTCCTCCGCTGAGACACAACAAGGCAAATTCATTATTCATTTATCAACCAGAGAGACTCAAGGGTATTTTCCTTGTAAGAATGCAGGAAAAAAAGAAATCTGTACTTTCTACAATTAGACCTACCAGTTGTATTTGCATGTGGAAATGTGAGTTTGATATTCTTTGTTAGAAGATACCTTGTGTTACTGGAAAAAAAATAAGGAGGTGAAGAAGTCACAGTTTAGTTTTACATAGAAAGTGAAGACATTCCCATGTCACCCTTATTCTGTTCTTTTCCTTGCAAATTAATAACTGAACAAACTTGTTTATTGTTTGTTCTCAATTTGTAGCAATCCCTTTGAGCCTGAAGCACATTTCTTTTTTCACTTAGTCTATGTCCATGTCTACAGAAAAAAAAAAAGGTTTATAATTAAAAATGTTACTATAGGCTGAAATGCACAGTGGTGGTGTCGACGCTATTACAAGAAAGGGAAGTTTCACTCTATTTTCTGAGAGACTAAGAAACCTAGACCTTATCTAAGACTTTGCAATTACAGTTCAGAGAACTTTGTTGAGACAAAATTAAGTTTACAGGCTTACAATCTATATGAATGAATTCAAATAATTTCCTCTGAAATATGGTTGTTCATAACATGCCAAATATTATGTTTATCAGTTTTGGTATCTAGGTTACAGTTTCCATTGAAACAGGCAAGACATAATTAAATTCCCACAACACAGAAATATTTGGTACTGTGACAATTCTCCCTTACAGTATTCTTGTTGTGTGGGCTAAATGTTGATGGGTTTATCTTCTTCTGTATCTCACCAGCATCTCTTACAAGGCTTCTGAGAAATAATCTAAGTAATCTGAAAGGAGGAGACATGCTAATTTCTTTGCTGCTGCAAAAGGATGCATTATTTCAATATTAGACCCTTTTGAAGGATTCTCCAAATAGAATAATTTATATTTGGGTTGCAAAGGAGATCAGCTTGACTAGAGATGTGACAGTGTTAGTCACAGGATGAAAATGAAAGAAAAGTAGAAGGGGTCAGGCTTCCTGTCCTCAGCAGCCGATGCCTGAGATCTACAACAGCAGACAATACCTGATGTTCCCAGGGGGGTGGTGAAAAAACAGAAGAAATTATGAGAAAAAATGTGATCAGATTAGCTATCCTGATAACCAGCAGCATGCTGTTAGTGCGACTGTCGCTAATTGATTTTTTTTTTTTGCCATCTAGACAAAGAAAAAAATTTAAATAGGGAGATAAAGAGGAAGAATGGTCTATCTGTGTTTGTGTTTATGGGGAACACCTTCTGAAAGTGGGAAGTGCCATGAAGAAAGGCATGAAAATGGTTATATAAATATGTAACAGGAGATGTTGGATATGGCGATCATGTCAGGGGCTGGTCAGAGGCAGCAGCCAACACCTCAGCTGGTGTGAGGAATGTGAGATTGGACAGTAACAAGATCTGAAAAGTTTTGTGAGGATAAAGAGATTGTATTTGAAGAAATCCATGAAGAAATTTGGACAGTGGGTTAAAGGGCTGAAGTGAGACTCCAGGAAGCTGAGCATTGAACTTTGGTCTTACATTACGTGGTCAGCTGTGCTGTGCTGGTGGCAAAACCACAGACTTTTGGAAACCAAGACAGTCAGGATGCTCAACAATTCCTTTTTGCTGCATGCATTTTATGTGGCAAAGTATGACATGCTTGAAAACCTATTTAAGAAAATCTCTAAGAACAGCAGCAACCACATCTCCAGTGTGAGGTGCAAGGAGCCATGCAAGAGCTTCACTACAGACTGAGCTCTCATTCAGGAGACACTTTGGCTTTGTTAACGGTGGCCTGTCCTTCCTACTGGAAGACAAGACACTTTTTGGATGTACTCCTATATATCCAAATGATTGTACTTCAGAAGCACTGTCCATTGATGGGAGAATCAGTTTGCCTTTTGCCTGTGTTGACAAGCAGTCAGAAACTAGTCATGTCTCTGCTGTCAGAGAATGTCTGAGTGCAGGGACAAGGGTCTGAGATGCAGCATAAGCTCCCTGGCAAGTTACAATCCAGGCACAATGCCACAGTCCCCATGGAGATAACTCTATCTTAAGCCATCAAAATTTAGAAGTTTAGCTGCATATGTATGTTATGTTGCAAGCAAGATGGTGACTATCCTGTTAGCTCCCTGTTATGCCTGGTGCTAGATGCTCTTGTTGCCCTCAGCTGCACAGCAGAACTGTATTAATTCCTCTTATCCCAAAAGCACATTCTTTCTGCCTGTACCCAGCCCTGTACTTTGCAAATGGCTTCTGGAAGAAAACTCTTTCCAATACTGCAGGAGTGGCTTATTTCAGCTTATTTGTCCTCATTTTATACAGCCATTCTCCCTAGCAACTGTGCATGCAACATAAGGTCAGAGAATTGCTGTTGTGAAGTAACTTTGGCAGGCAGGAAACAAGTGCTTCAAGAACAATCACTTGGTAATTTTTTCATGCTTGTTGTTTAGAATAGTAGACTTCTTTTTCTCAAGATGCACACTGGTAGTTGTTTTTTCTTCTGCTGCTGTTTTTTTAGGCTATGGCATGCATTCATTGACTTATTAAGTGAAACTAAATTTTTTTCCCTTTGGCAAGATAATGGATCATCAAAAGGGGCATAATTGAACTTTTGTGATGAAGACACTACTCAACTTTGCAAGTAGATTATTAAAAATTATTACTAATATAAAATATTGTACAAATTTAAAAAATCTGATACATTGTGGCCAAATTATTAGATGAATGTTAATTTTATTTATATTCATCACAGAAATACAGAAATCTTAAAAAATAAAAACTAAATATGAATGCAGTATGTTTAAATGTTTTTCTCATGATAACCATTTATATGTGGTTTATTACACTACTAATCCTTATTTTGCTTTCTCTCCTACTTAACCAATGTAACATTACTCTTCTTCTTCAGAGGCAAGTATCTTTCATAAGCAAATCAATTAACTTTCTTATTAATTTTCAAAAAGGCAATTTTCACATTTTACTACAATTGTTTTGATCTTAAATTATTTGCAACTTTGCATAATAACAAAGTTCTCAAGGCAACTGATAAGAATTCAGTACAAAGTGGTGATAATAATTTTCCTTGGAGGTTGAGTGGGTGTAATAACACCAGGAAATGCTGTATAAGCTTTCCCTTGATGTTGATTGTTCATGTCTTTATCCCAAATGGATAGGCTGCTCATTCACTTCCTTACAAAGATATAAGAATGATTGTTATTATTATTATTATAATTAACAACAACAGCAACAACAACAACAATACTAATACTAATAATCTGGAAGAAGAACCAAATGGAAGTCAGAAGTAAAATTCATATTTAAACAATACAGTACATGACATGACCTCATATGCCCAGAGCTGCACACAAACTATATGTAAATCCTTGTGAGACAGACCTTTAATGATTTAATCTTTCTGTCTTGTCCAGAAGGCACACTGAAAGAGTTTTTCTTCTTCCTTTAGTGGAGTAAGAAGAGGTACTGTATCTTTAGCATGTTTCCATTTTCAGAGCACTGCTAGTATTCATTCACCTTGTTCTTCAGATGCCCACTCTGGTACTACCTAGAGCAGAAGCCTTGGCCGTTGAAGACCATAGTAACACAGGTACTGATGTAATTGGGATGAAGGTAGACTCATTAAGCTGCTAAGTCATCTACATATTGTCATGTCTTAGCTTTTTATACTGAATTCAAGAGACTCGTGGAAACACACTTAATCCTTGATGGTGTGCCCTTTGCCTTTATTCTGTCTGCAGAAATAGATTTAAGCACACACTCTATGTTTTTGCACACATGGTTGCATGCCTTTGGGTGTCTGGGACTGTCTACAGGCTGTAGCTTGCAACATCCACCCACTGGCACATGCAAACACAGGAAGCAGAGCTGGCACAGAGCAGAGCTGGGGCAGATGGATGCCCGAAAGCTTTGCAGGAGACATATTGCCAGCTTGCTTCTGCAGTCCAACTGCCCCAATGAGCCAAGAATGGCTGCACTAAGCTGGGTCTCTTCTGGAAATCTAAATTTTAGTTTCATGTATTCCCTGAAGCTGCCAGGGACTTAACTGCCTCTGGCTCTGCACAGCTCAGCCCTGACAATGTGACAATTAAACACATTTTTCAACTTTATGCTGTGACAACTTTTAGTAATGCCTGGCCTGGGGTGCTTTATGCCCCCTGTTAAGGCCCACAAGAAGATGTGGTACTAAAGCTGAGGGAAATTTTTAGAAGGGACCATTCATAAGGAATTTTTACATAGTGAAAGTTCTGTATTTTTACAGATATGGTGTATTTATGGAGCACTATGGCAACAACTCTGCAGTCAGGGATGTTGTTAGAATGATTCCCTTAATTCCTAGTGCAGCTCTCTGCTCAAATAAACAGCTCTGTTTACTTCAGACTCCAAACCTTGTATTACTTATTTATAATTTCTACAAACATAAAGGGAAAAAAGCACACCCCTTGCCCCTTGAAACACAATTAATTAATTGTTTAGTAATTGTTTCTATCAGCTGCTGAAGTTCTTCTTTATGTGTAGCTGTAAATGCAGGTAAGAATATTTTTTTTTCATAATTATATCTCAGTGTTCACTGGTGTTGACTTAGAACAGAAGGAAACGCATAAACCAATGAGATATACTGTGCAGAAATTTCCTTTGTTGAAATGGAGTAATGTATCTGTACCTAAAAAAATTGTAGAAACATTACTTCATGACTATTCATGCTATATTATTTCTTTATGAAGAAGTCACATATTAAATGTCTTATTCGATTTGTATGTAGTATGTTTTCTTTTTTGTTTGTTTGTTTGATTGTTTGTTTTTCCTTACAGAGGTGCTAGGAGTGGATGAAAAAATAGGTGTAGATTCTAGGATCTGATCTGGACACTTTTTGCTGTGATGATGCCAGGGTTACACTAAAGCTAAAAAACCATAATAGTGAAAATAAACAGAAAAAATTGCTAGTTGGTTATAATTGCCAAATTGCCACCAGACAGGCAATGGGGAATTTATTTGGGCCCAATCTGTCACCAGTACATAGTTTGTAAGTACAGTGTGTTTTGCAATTGAGAGCAGAGCCACACTCATTGGTTGCCCTCAGCAACCCTCTTGCTGAAAGCAGGGGTTTTCAGAATGCCTAAGGTCACTGTATTGGAGGGGTAGTTAATTGATTGGGAGATGGTATTTGTCAAAATTGTTTATTAATTTTTTTATTCAAAATTCTCACCACCCCCAACCACTAATTTTAATAATAATTAGGTTCTCTTGCAACAGTCATGGAAACATTACACAAAGGAATAAGTAGATCTAGAAATAACTAGCAAAACTATATAAACATTAATTGAACTGGAAGAGAAGGTTCCTGCATTTTTAATACACTGTTTGCAATTAATTATACCACTCGTCCACTAGATGGACTCAAGGAGCTCCTTTCTGCTTATGGCAGAAGGCAATGGTAAATTACAAAACTTTTAAGNGCAGTTTCCAGGCAGTTTAAGATGCAATAAGGCAGTGAGTCAGAACACTGCCAGAAGCAGAGAGCAATGGCAGCAGGCAACAGCAGGCAAGCACAAATACAACGGCAGAGCATGTTGTTACCTGCTCATCTCTTTTTATCAATGTAGCCCAAGACCTAATGGGCCTATGGACACAGAATAGCCAATCAGAGCAGCAGTTAGCTAAGCCTGACCATTTTAGGTGAAGCCATAGGCTTATTTGCCCAGATTTGGGAAAAGCATAGGCCTTGCACAAGGCAGGCACAAGCCATTTGTATGTACCTTGTTTACCACAGGATGTAAACAGGAGTAAAACAAGTTTGGGCAAGCAAGAGTCTTTAGACTTAGTTGCTCCATGTTCTTTGTCCTCTTTCCTGCGGTTGCTTCTCCCCAGAACAGAAGGAGGAAGGCAAACCTGGACATGTTGAAGCCTATTTTTGGCCTGTTCAGGCCATGACACTCACTCACATATCTCTGCAGTACCTACAAGCACCTGCTGGCAGCAGGAAGAGCAGACTACTCTGAAAACTGCTAACACAAGAGTAGTGAACTGAAGAGTTGCATATGGGCCTTTATCAAGCCTTCATCATGTTTAATTTTGGTTTCCTTTCAGTAAGAACCTCAGGTAAACTGAATTAGTTTATAAATTTATAATTGTCTGCCCTTCTCTCTCTGCCTTCATGCATTCTTCCTGTATCAGCTTTGAAATTATTACTTCCACATGCCCAGGTCTGTGACTTGGTATATGCCAATTTCAGTGTTGAAATTCAGGTTTTCAAAAAGAACTTAACGTGGTTTCCAGGTCTGTAGAAGCAAAACTTCAGAAACACTGTCATTCAGAAGCTAATAGAAGAATGTAAGTGACACACATACAAAGTTCCACATGTAAGCAGAAGTTAATTTTAGGTTTGTCACTACTTGAAACTTTTCAGTTTAAATTATTAATTAAATTACTTTTTTTTTTCTAGAGATAAGATCTGAAGCTTATTCTGGCTGTCAGGTCAACTATGGGTCACTAACAACATGTTGTATTGAGCAAACACTGCAAGGTGATATATAACTGGGGATACAATCAAAAAGGTGTGAGAACATCTTTTAAGTATAAAAGGGGCTGCAGCAATTAGGAAGAAAATAAACTGTTTTCTTCTCTCCGCTAAGGACAGGACAAAAATCATGGGCTTAAATGTCAATAATTTGCTTAACAAAGAAATATTTGCTTAATAGATGAATAAATTGTGTTGAATTGCTTAAATTGAGAAGACTTGGCTTGCGCATTAAACCTTTCAACTAGCAAGCACAGTAAAGCATTGGAGTACATAGCCTAAGAGGGTGGAGGAATCCCCACTGTAACAAGTACTCAGTGGACAAAAATGCTACTAATGACATAAGAATAGTTTGTCCTGGCTTATCAGTGGGTGAACCCTTTAGATCGGTGAGCCTGTAACCATCTCACTGATTGCATGGCAGCAATACAGAGTTAAACCAAGTAGCAGCCTAAAGCAGTCAGTTATATTTCTTTGAATCACACAATAGTGATGACATTCACAAAGAGCATATCAGACTATACAATTCTTACTTTCATACCAGACTCATAACTGAAGGACAGGAATACTAGGCACGTTCCTTTTGTTTGCTGTCTTCCTCCTAATCCACTGCCTGTTCCTGTCTATGTGTATATAATTACCAGTATAAAAACAACTACATTTGTCTTCTTCCTGCTGCCATGTGTGTGTGTAATACACATGAAATAGATATTTTGGCTGCCGTAATATCTAGAGTACAACTTCTACAGAGCAGCAACTCAAGACTGATGTGGGAGAAATCCAGTGACAAACAGCTCTCCATGAAACTGCAGCCATTGCTGAGGGAGAAACCCAGCGACAAACAGCTCTCCATGAGACTGCAGCCATTGCTGAAGAAAGACAGAGTTCTTAGTGACTGAATGTTTTTTCCTTTTCTCTGAAATGATGCTTTTCAACCTGAAAATCACTATCAGAGTACATTACAACAGTTAAGATGGCGTACATTGCAATCAAAGAGTTGAACTAATTACAACTGAACAGAGAATGTTTTGAGGAGTGTATCTGCATACATTTCCACATAGTATTGATCACACTGTGATTCGAGAACTGGAAAGCATAAAATTAACACAAAATCATTCTGTTATGTAGTATTAATGACAAGCAAATTTCATTCCCTGAATGGGGACTGTCGTACCCACTTTAGGCTAGCTGTCATGCATCTGATTGCCTAACTGCCACATCCTCTGCATTTTAACTTTCTCCTGTTACATGGTCTGCTTCCTCTACTCCAAAATATAATACATCTATTTCCTTTTTACTACCTGCTTTGGTTGTATCAGATTTACTGCCAAACTTCACACATTCTTCAGCAAAGTCATTACAAGCATGATGAAACAAACATAATATAGTGGTGTGAAAGGACACTCCAACTGTATCATGCATTTGCCCATGCATATCACCACACTTTTTTAGATTAAAAATGTTCACATCTCCTTCAAATTCATATGCTAATCCATAAAGAAATGAAAAACCTGCTACAATGATGCAGAAAAATCAGAGAATCAGTCATCCATCTTCAAAACTGTTTTTCTCTTGCTGCTTATTACTTGCCTGAAGGGAGCCAGTAGGGCAAGCAATAAAGGGATCATCTTTCTGTAATACTCTGATCACCTTCTTTGTTCCTTATGGATAAGGACTGCTGAGATCCTTATGCAAAGGAGACAAAGGAAATTCCTCCAGCATTTTCAATCAGAGAGGTGGTTCTGAAGTAAATTCCCAGTCATTCCTATTTATTACGCACTCCTTTTCACCAGAGAGATTTGGCCTTGCTTTTCAGCACTGCTTGCTAACATTGTCAAAGACCCTACATAAGTTTAACCATGCTTGTTTTCATGCGTTCTCTATGTCAGCTTGAGTTCTACTATTAATATGAAATTAACTGTCATCTTTAAAATGTGTGTATTGTTCAAGTCAAAAGTGGTTATGCCTATTTGTATTTTGATGGATACTAATTTATGTGTAATTTGGTTTGTGTCAAAAGTATATTGAAGTCAAAAGGTGACAACAACAACTCTCAACTAGTGAAGGCTCTTTATGAAAGATGGAGGATCACTCTTTTTATTGCATTTTCTTTTCTGAACCCTGAACATAATTGTAGATAGAGTGTAATGTCTCTAGTTTCTAGTGGCTTAAAGTTACAGCTTCCTAAAATACAGCTTCAGCAAGTCTTGGGATAATATGCCATGCTCACTTCTTACTGCAGGTATCCATCCACTGATACATCCATGCTAAGCTTGTTTGTAGTTACTGCTACTGCTTATCCAAGATACTACTTCCTGCTGGGGACTCTAGCTAACAATGCTGGTTAACAAGTTGACAGGAAGAGTGAACCAAAACAAAGCCCAAGTAGGGTAATTAGTTGAACATAAGGATTTACTGTTTCTGCATATAAAGATGTAGGAGGCTCACAGCTGGCCCATTAGTCCACTCAGGGCGAAGTAGGCTATGTCTCAAGATTTTGATGGCAGCCTTGCAACCCATGTACATAACTACTATAGCAATGAAATTAACGAGTCTCAAATTTCATTAGAAGGAAAGACAGCTGAAACCATATAAAATACACACCGGGAGACTCAAATCAAGGAGCATACAATATATGTATTTTGATTAAGGAAAAAATCCATTGAATGTTTAAGAAATAGAGTGATTTGAGGATTATTCTTCAGAATACATCCTTCAATCACATTAAATAACAATTTTCACAACTACATCATGCTATGTCTTTTGAATAGTGAAAAGCAGTCTTTGTTATGACCTGAGGTTTCACTTGTTTGTATTTTTTAATGCAGTAATTGTAGACATTGATCTAAGGAGTGCATCTATACAGACATATAATATTATATGTGTAATCAATAGATGATATATGTGTATAACTTAATGAAGAAATGCACGCTGGCATTTTACTGTCAGTCTTGCCGATAAGAATGGGAGAGTAGTCTGTGTCACATTTTAAGTCCTAAGTGAAATAATAGAACAATGAATAACTAATTAGTAGAATAATAATGTTTTAGTTGTTTCAAGTTATTTTACTTGCGTAAAGCTTACAGTAAAGTTGTCATTAAGCTGAAGAGAAATTATTTACATTAACACAGAACCAAAAAATGCAGATTACTATGTTAATGGAAACTGAAGCTAAAAACATGCCCTTCTGTGATACCTGTTCTTCCTTTCAGGCTTACATACTGTACTTTTTTATACATGACTGCATGTCTGCACCCTTCTATAAAGCTTTCAAAGGATCATCTATTTTTCACATTCTATTTTGGCTCACTGACTTTATCAAATGTTTAATGAGCATAAAGAAGTGATAGGCAACTGAATAAAGGCTACCCTTCCAACATAGCAGGGTGAGGATTATGGCACACCTGATTTGATGGCAGACTGTGCAGAGTGGTGGTTTTCATATCATGTCTATTTTTTAAGAGTAAAGTGAGCACTTTACAGCAAACTGGCTGACTGTAGAGTAAGATTTTGTATCACAATTTGAGTGGTGGAAGGAGAGAAAAAGGAAAGTTACTGCAGGAAGGAGACAAGAAGGAAAGTTACTGCATTAAGGAACTTGGCTTATTTATGAAAGACCAAGTTGGATTATGTAGGAGGTACCTGAGGAAGCATGTACAAATAGTTTTAATAAACATTTCCCCAAAACAGTGTCTTTCTATTTTGTTCAAGACACATTAGTTTGGCAGGGTGCTCAGTGTACTCTGCATTTTTGCCATTAGAATAGTGCAGATTAGAGAATGAATATAAAAAGTTTACTCTCTGATCTTCTGGTACTTTGTTTACTGAAGCTAAAGTTGCCCTTCATGTGCTCAAAACATCTTTCATAAATGTTAGGTGTTATGAAAGTCCTAAGGGTTTGCAGTTTATGAACACAGTCTTTAGGGTTAAGTGTATTTTAGCCTTCAGAAATGGATTTGTGTAAAAAATAGCATTCTTATCTATCCTGATGGTTGAAAAAGTGAATTGCTAACTGAAGCTCCAAAGCAGTCCAGTATGTCATGGGTTTAAAGAG
>VWYK01063777.1:1014-13699 GCA_013399775.1 Semnornis frantzii | reverse complement strand
TTGAACTTTGACCAGAAAAATACACATATTGAACATGACAGATATTTGTGTGGTGTCAGACACTTTCTGAGATTCACCTTCTATACTTCTAATTTACTAAAATGAACCTCTAAACTTAAGGTGTTTCTGCCACCTTTATTTGTGTATGTGCCAGCTTTATGGTAGCCTTCAGTCTACTTACAGTAGCAAAGATTAAAACAAGACATTGTTCAGTAAGTCAAATGAATTGCAGTTTTAAGCTTACACTGGGGAAGTCTCCAAGTTTTGTGGCAATGTTATGTAGACATGTTGATCTGAAAACATAAACTATCAATTTTTGTTCTTCACTGGCTCAACTCGAATGGCTGAAAAAAGTAGACAGAAGAATTAATTATTAAAAACATGCTCCACAGAATAGTGATCTTAATATAATTTCAAGCAGACTGAGATTTCTCCGTGGTTTTTAACTTTGTGCCTATATTCCCTCCACAGGCCATTTTGCAAACAGTGTTGGCAGCAGAAGATTTTAGACTATTCAAAAAAATGATGGTACAGAAAAATATTGAAATGCAGTTGCAAGCTATTAGAATCATTAAAGAAAGAAATGGTAAGAAGTGGTGAATGTGGGGTTCCATTTTTCATCTTTCAGTCTTCTTTAGATTACTATGTAATCTTCTCATAAAGGAGTACAGAATAGTGGTCCAGTTCAACTTAATGGAAAATGTTCAGATGATTTTACTGTGATGAGGTTTTCAGTATTTAGTCCTGGGCTTGTATTCTTAAGAATACAACAGCTGTCTACACTCCTTTTTAAACTAACAGATTTTTTTCAGTTCCGTTCTGCCTAATTTTTCTGTGAAACATGACTTATTTTTTTGTGTTAAAGAATTTTGGTGATTATTTTGAGTTAAAATACCTCAATGAACATACTGATAGTTTGAATTATGCTACTTAAATAGCAATGATTCTGTATTTTTCAGTTCACACTGTACAGTTACATAGGAAAAATCCATACAGAAAGAAGTTATGGCCTTCATCATGCTGATACATACCTGCTTTTAAAGAAGAGAAAATAATTTATATCCAACTCTGCTGCTGTGTTGATGTTTCTGAAAGGATTTTCATCTACCCCTTTCTTTTTTCTTTGTCTTTATTTTTACCTTGCTTTTCCTTCTTACTGCATGCATTTTTTTTCAGGGAATAAAGTTAAATTTCAAATTTCTTGAAACAGCTGAGTTTGAAAATGCTTCAATCAGGCAAGGCTGCATTGCAGTCTATAGGAAATACCATATAATGGTCAATGCAGAGTATTAGCTAAAGGTTATGCTTTATCTTTAGATGTCAAAACTTTCATAGTTCAGAAAGCTTTGCCTTTTTGCTGCTAGCAATTTGATGCTCAATGTCTAGAATATTTTTGGAAACAGGTACAAAGAATTAGATGTCAGATTTGTGGAGCGTTTTTGTTGTTTCCTTTTGTTCTTTCATTCTTTCTTTTTCCTCTCCACCCAAATGATGCCAAGTGGAGGACAAAATAATTTTCTTTAGAGAAATGCATAAACTTTGCTATGTTGTTTTTTTTTTTTTTTTTTTTTTAAACAGGTGTTTTGCCTGACTGTTTGACAGAGGGTTCTGATGTATTCAGTGAAATTGAACAAGAAGAAATGAAAATACTGAGGGAGGTTCTGAGGTAAAAAACTAATCAGTACTACTTTGTTGTTTTAAAATAGAAAAATAAAAGCATGTAGAGCCTAACTCTTCTAGCCTTTTCCAGGAAACTCTTCATCACACAGGTGATGTTCTTGTCAGAGTCCTACTAAGAGAAGAGGAGTGGTGCTACACATGGTCTGTGATCAGGAATATTTAAAGACTTGGAGATAAATCCTCCACCGTACTGAACTGTCTTGGTGATGCATGGAATGATGTGTAACTTTAAAAAACACTATAATTCCCATTTTCCCCTAAACCTCCATGTAGACTTAAAATTAGACCTGGGTTAGATGTCTCTGGACAACAGAAACACACTCACTGTAATCCAGTCAGGGAACGCCCTAAGTATTAAAGCCCGCTTTTTTATTTTCTACAGCTTCCTTCATAGTTATGTCCAGTGACTGTTGCTGTGATCTAAGAAAATGTGTGAGGACTGGTATGACACTGGAACAGGTTGCTCAGGGAGGTTGTGGATGCTCCCTCCCTGGAGGTGTTCAAGGCCAGGTTGGACGAGGCCTTGAGTGAGCTGTACTAGTGGGAGGTGTCCCTGCCTATGGCCAGGGGTTGGAACTGGATGATCCTTGAGGTCCCTTCCAGCCTTACCATTGTATGATTCTGTAGATTCTCCTCCACTCACAGTTCACACGTCTGTAAACATAATCTTAAATAATAGCAGATGAGTCCATTCAAGTTACATTAAGTTACCATTTTTCATTTGTGTTCTAGAAATACTTCCCTCTCTGTCTTTAAACCAGCAAATTAAACAAGGGATAGATAAGCTCTCAGAATTCTTACACAGTTACTTTTTCACAAGGAATGATAGATTTGAGGATGATAAAAAGCCCATATGTTTATCATGTCTGTTTCTATTGAGTGTATTTTGGGGACTGACAAATTCACATTATCTTGGAATGGTTTTGATAATCCTCAAATATTTAAGCAGTGCTAAATTTAACTTCAAGTCAGTGATACTAAAGATGTCTGGAGTACGTATTCGTATTTTGTGTTACAGAAAATCAAAGGAAGAATATGAAATGGAACAAGAGAGGAAGAGGACTGAAGAAGTGAGTATCTTACCTTTCCAGATGAGTTATGCTGATGATTAATAAATATCCAGATATCCCTGTCCTAGATGTCAACTCTACCACTTGAAGGGAATGTGTACCATATTAATCAAACAGTAGTTCTGTCATTAAGTTCTTACTTGCACTTCTTTTTGAAAGGTCTGCTCTGTTGTTTACAATATATTTTCGATGACACTAGTGCTGTACATGATAACATGATACTATTAACCATCAGTCATTTGGTGGAACTCATACAATATGCATATTCCCCCAACCATATCTGAATTCTAAAATCCTGTCATCCTTTCAGATCCAGGGAACATCTGAATTACTAGTATTGTCAAGATCAAAGTGACTTCAAAGTCTAAGCTTCTTAAAGATTGCAGCATTCGTAATCCTTCAGGAATTTTAAGGATCACTTCATAGACAGTGTAGTTGTTCATTAAGTCTGCACAATATTGCCAGAACATAATGACCATGAACCAGAAATCCTCTCAAAGTTAGACCGTTGCTTGGTTTCCATCGGAGTAGAGCATTCAGAAAGGTAACTGAATGTAAATGGAGACTAACATTCAGCAAGTTAGAAACAAGCTGAAATTGACTACAGTGGAAACATAGCCATAAATAAAGCTCCATTTCACTGGAAAAACAGATGAAAAATAGCTGGATTTGTAGGCTATTACAAAGGGAGCAGAATCACTCTTCTTTCCTGTCATTAGGAAATTGAGCATACTGAATTTGGCGAGAGAAAACACTGTTGGTTCAGCCTGAACTGACAAAGTAAACTATCTGGAGACTAGATGTAGATACTGCAGAGGCTGGCACTATTTCCAGCCCTACTCCTGAATTCAAGTGGTAGCTGTACCATTGCGTGTAAGTTTGGAACAGTTAGGGTACTCTGCCAAATGAAACCTCTCTCCCAGTGTCTGACACTGTAGAAGAGTGGTAACCAAACTCATATTTCTCATATTAAAATGTTAGATTCCAGGAAATAAGTCACTTGTTCTACAGGATTTCTTTCGAAACAACTGGAAAATGCAAGGTTTGGTTCATTTTAAGAAGTATTTAGATGCAGGCTTATCCAAATCTTTGTAGACCAGTGGATCCCAGCCAGTATCAATATTCTTGATAAACAAGCCAGATTACAGAGGCCTCAAGTCAAGTTCACCTTTCTGAACTTGTGTCAGGGCAAGTTCTTATTGGAGTACTTGAAAGGGAGGCAAAAGGTTTGCCAAATAGTTCCAGTAAGAGTTCTGGGCTCTGAGACAGGCAGACACTGGAATCTTACCCTTAATGCAACAGTTCTCTTGCTGCGTTGTATTTTGTTTGTGGACAGACATCTGCTTGAAAGTCACAGGCAAAGTGTGACAAAAAGCCCTCTGCATTATGTATTTGTATCTGGGAAGCAAAATACCTATTTACCTAATACTCTAAATTCTGACTGTTGATTAGGGAGCAGGTTTTGAACTAAAATTACAGATGGTAGTTTATGACTATAAGCCAGTAAGAACTGTGCCATTGGTAAAACAAAGTAAGGAGTTTGCTTTTGTTCAATTTGACAGTGCTGTGTGTAAACACCACACTTTTAACTGAAACTTCTTCTGGGATCTTGCTTTGTGTTAACAGTTTAATGCCTGCAGTAAAGTGCCAAGCAAGAAATGTAATGCTTGGCTTTGTTTTTAAATTTAAAGGCACATGGCAGATGTAAATCGCCAGATGTTACCTACAGTTTTCCAGGAGATTCAAGAGAAGCTGTAAAAGTCAAGGAATCCACTAAGAGAGCTGATGCTTCTGGAGAAACTCCAAAACTTCCATTAGGTAATTTTATTGGAAATTGCAATGCTGAATGTGCAGTATGATACTGTTTTCAGATTACCGAAGAGTCCTGTTCATCTCAAGATTGTGGGAAGCTGCAAGTAAACCATCTCAACCTTGAAGTTAGCCTTGTTTTTAGCAGAGTGTTGGCACTGCAGGAATGTCCTACAACCTGAGTTGTTTTTTTGTTTGGTCATGTAAGTCCTCTCCAACTGGAGGAGTCTAACAGCATTTTTCATCTATTTATTGTGATTATGCTGTCATTACTGTTAAGCACAGTATCTTCCCTGTAAGCAGCTATGAATCATTCACATAAAAAATTGTGCTTTCTTTCCCTGTATGTGGCCATTAGAGATTTGGTTTATAATTGTTTGTTGACAGCAATTAAATGTTTCTGAAAGAGCCAGCCTTAAACTGTTAAAATTAATTCAAGCCAAATTGTCAGACTACCAAACTGTTTAATTTTGCCTTTGGTTCAGTTTTTTGTTTAATCTTCTCAATTTTACCATTTTGGCTTTGAGTGGGATTTTGACGCTTACCCACCTTAATTACCAAGGAGACCTCTTTTAAATATTCTTAAACTTTACCCAATTTATGTAGCGAAAATTTATGTGAATTGTTTTGTAGGTTATTATTTTCTGGAGAGCATAAGCATGCCGGTGCTTTTACAGAGAGGAGAAAAAAGGAATCGCTGATTGTGATAGAGCTGCTCTTGGGATGTTTGTGCTGCAGCACCAGCACAAAGGTGCTGACCTGTTTAGGACATATGTGTATACATGCACACACACATAGGTGTATACACACACATCTATGTGTATTGGTATGCATGGTGATTTTTCAAAATCAGGCTGCATTTCAGTGGAATCTTCTGTCTTACGAGTTTGTGAAAAATTTGTAACTTAATGTTCTTGGAAGTGATTTTAGAACATAATTCCAACTTGGGGAAATAATACTCTGTGCCTGTCCTTATATTTTTCCCATGGCTTGTTTCTGTATGCACTGACACTGGAAGCTTTCATATCACAAACACTTGAGCTGGGTGCTTTTAGTGTTGGTAGTACCTTTGGGACATACACTTGCTCCTTGTTTTTACATTTGATAGCAGTTGACAGGTGAAGTGGTTGTAGGACCCTCTGTTAATTAGAACTGAATTAATGTGTTTCCTATCAGGAAACTTACAGAACAAATGTGTGTCACTGACCTCTTGAAAATATGTCTTTCTGCTCTCCCTTTCACCCTTGGAAGTATGCAGAAAGCCTTCAGGTGTAGTTGCATTCTTCTCCTAGCCTGCTTTTACTCTTCTATTGCATAGTAGTGCCACCTTGCAACAGCACCACTAAACTATGACTGTCCTGCTGTGACTGTTTTCCTAGTTCAAGAGAAAGGCATATTCCTAGGAAATACTCTGTCTACAGGACTTAATCCCATACTTGAGAGACAGGAGATCCTCATCCTCGTAGAATGGGCATCTTGTGACAGCACAGCTGTCCAAAGAGACTACTGAGAAAGTTTTGTCGCAGCTTATCCTCCACTGTCATCAAGTGGTGGCAAAAATCAAGAAGAATCTATACTGGGAGTCATCTTCCAGACCACTTTCTCACACAGAACTGAGGACCACCCTCTTAATACCTGCTTCCAACATGTGGAAATAGAAGTTTATCTTGGATAATAGGATCGTGTCTGCTGCTTGACTTTCTTTCTGTTGGTGCAAGATACAACTCTGAGAATGGAAACAGCAAGAACTTGTCACTGTTTGTGTCCCTCAATGGTAGCAGAAGAGCTTCTCTCACCTTACAGCCTGTGCTCAGACCTTGGCTCCATGTTCTTACCCATAGGGTTGCCATTGCTGAGGAACAGGACAGCTCACCTTCCTTGGAGGAACCCCATTCTTAGGGAGTTATCAGCTGCCTTGGCAGCCTGGCCTTTGCAAGAACCAGTTCTCAGAGTGAGGAAATGGAAGAACTTTTTCCTTCATTCTGTCCAGTCTGGTGTATGGTCTTCACCTGCAGATACATGGCACTTCTATTACCTTTTACTATTTTTCCTTTGCCTTGAGACTAAATACTCAAATTTAGTGGCAGTTGCCTTTAATCTTCTTCATTTCACCTTGGTCAGCTCCTTAAAATAGTGTACAGATTAGAACTTGCAAAATTATTCCTTCCGTACTTTGACCACCCAATTTGTTGCAGCATAGAGAGATCAGAAGTGGGAACGTCATAGTAAAAGTTGTGCTTAACACTTTGGAGTGCAAGGGACTTTTCCAGCATTCTTGGAGAACATTTTCCTTTCTTGATACCTTCAGGGCAGCTGCTTCAAAAGCTTCACTTGTGTTCACACCACACTGTGTGTATCACCTGGATAAGAAAGAGACAGCATCTGGAGCGATCCTGGGTGCTTGTATTTTGAGGAGATTCAGAAGTCCACGTGGAAGAGATGGCTGCTTAGTCACCCACACTGTGAATGTACATATAGACAAGTTCTCAGAGGAGAAGGATACATTCTTTGAGATGCACTGTCTATTTGTGCATTCACTACCCACCCTCTTTCCCTTCTCTTCTCAGTGTCTTTTCAGGTTCGTGGGTTAAGTGACACTGAGGGTCCTATGGTCACATCCTACAGGTACTGCTCAGACACAAACACCTCCAGCTTGAGTGTTTGCAATATGGACAGCAGCAGTGTAAATTTACATACATACAACACAGTTCAAAGAACTGGTTTCTGGTAAGTAGCTTTCCCTAATCATCACATTGGTGATGGCGTAGGTATTTGGCATGCAGTGTGTGGGTTTTGGTTTCATTTTCCCTCTGCTTTTCAATTGAACAGCTATGTGAAGGTATTTTCTATTCTGACCTCTCACAGTGCTTGTAATAACTTCTATCCATCATAAAATATTTGGAGCATCAAAACTTCCAGCAGACATATTTCTGTGAAATGCAAATTCTTCAACTTGATCTTTGTTTTATATTTCTGTCCTGGTTTGTTTTCCATACTTTGAAGAATATTTCCTCTCCTTTGTTCTTGTCCCTACCTTTCCACAATTGTGTCTTGTAATTTTCTGTACTAAAAGCAACAGCAGTGTTGAAGACTTAAATACAAATTACTTGCTCTAACTTAAACAATTGAGTATTGTTCACCCTGCATTAGGGTCAGTGGAACTATTTTTGCTATCCGTCCAGTGGAAACCAAGGGGAATACCTGTACCTTAATACTCATACGAGTTAGTTCTCATCATTACAGTAAAAATCCATAGTCTAGCACTGAAGAGTTATCAATTACAATGTTACATGTAGATCTTATAGATAGACTCTGACTGAACACAGTAAAAATCCAATTTCATTGCCTGGATTCTTGCATCTATATGGATATTTTCAGGTGTTTTTAAACCAGTCAATAAGTCTCTTCATTCCCAATAAAAGTATAGTAGGAACAGCAGCTCACCTGAGAACAGCTGTAGGTCAAGTCAAGAGAAGTCTTAGTAAAGTTCTGAAAACATAACCTGTTCTACAGTCTGTCAGCTGGAGAAGCTTTGACTCTGATGTCAGTAACTCTGATGCCATCTCAGATGCAATGAAGTTCAGTGGGATGAAAGGCAAAACAAACCTTGGTACCTGCACAGATCAGAATGGCACACCTGAAATCAGTGCAAAGTCACTCTTCTGGGTCAGCACAGGCAGCATTTGTCCAAGAAACATTTAAACTGTAAAAAGTTTAAACTGTAGAAAATACAATTTCATTTTTTCTGACTTTCCACATTCTGAATTGTAATGAATTTACTGTGGGAGGGATCTGCTCTAACCCGTTATATTACAACCCTGAACCTGAAAGCTGGACACTTGCACTTGGAGTTGGCTGAAGTGTACCTTTGTAAGCTGCTGATTACTGTCTCAGCTCACCAAGACAGAAACTATGAACTGATTGTTGGAACAGGGAATATGAAATTTACAAGTGTTTGGAAATAATATACAATTCACCATAGTAAAAGTACTCATGATGTAAAGTGTTATTCAGTGGCTTTCGTAGTGCAAATGCAGTACCTATGTTTTTTAAAAGAAAGTCCTATTAGTAGAAAGAGGAAAATGATAATTTTTTTTTTTGTTTTACCAGAAGAGATATCTGGGTATTGAGAGAAATGACAATTTAGTTTTTATTTGGTGTATTTATATTCTTTTTAATTGTTTTCTCTGTAAAATTATTGTTCAGAGCAACCTCAGAAACTTGCGAGGGAAGACTTAAAAGCAGTATGCCCATTACAGAAAGGACCAGAAAGCTTACCTCACCCATCCTGCACCAGAGGGAAAGAAGACACTAAGAAAAGGTCAGCTGGAAAGTGTTCAGAAAATGCAGCACAAAAAGCTGGGACAAAAGGACCGGTGAGTGTAAAGCCAGCAACAATAACTGCAAACATAGAGCTAGAATGCAAAAAAAGATAAGATTACGTTTAAATATGTATTTTCTGTTCTTGTAGTCAGGTGGGGTTGTTTTGTGTTTTAACCAGCATGCAAACACTGTTGTATGGTAGTCACCAGTTTAATTAGAATAAAGTTAAGCTCATCATTCTGTACTTAGAATGGAATTCACTATTCAGCCTTTGTCCTGTGATAATTTTTTAGCAGACAGCTTTGGCTTGAAACTTCAAATTGGATTTTGTTTCAGCTAGTGATTTTGGAGGCAAGTAAGATATAGATGCTTTTATCTCACATAACGTGCATCCCAAAAACTAATTAAAAAATATTATTTAGAATTTATCAGAAGTTGAAGAACAGCAGCTGAAGCAACGAGAGGATTACCTAAAGAAAAAACGAGACATGCTGATGGCTACAAAGAAAGAGTCAAGAAATAACATACTGTTACCAGCAGACACTGACCAGAAAGAGGAGGAATCATCTCCTAAAGAGGTGAAGGATTCAAACACTTTAATTCATCCAGACCACTTCCTGAAAAACACGGCAGATTTGAGTGAAGATGTCGATGCTGCTGCTGGGTGTTGTAGTAGGATAAACAAGTGGGGGAAGTAGTGAGAAAGTGTTTTCAGTACACTAGAGCTATTAGTGGTTAGATTAATGTTATTTTACTTCACAATCACCAGGTCATAATGACTATGAACAGTTAAAATACCACATTTGTCTTGATCTGTGATCTGCTATTAGGACTTCTTTAAATCTGCATCCGAAATGAAGAAAAGTACTTTTCTTTTGCAAAGTCTTATTTTACAGAGGTAACAGTTTTGCTCTCTTCTGAGAGTTATGTGCCTATTCCACAAAAGGAACAGTAATAGTAATACTTTTAAAAAATCATTCTGGAGAGCAAGTGATTTTGAAGGACTGGCTCTCTAACGAGGCTCTCACGTCTGGTTAGCAGTCAGAACACCCACCTGGAAAGCCACTTGTTAATTACAGTGTTTTTTCATATTTTTTTTTAGGAAATGCCAGAGGAGAAGCAAAGATTGCTACAGAAGAGAAAAATGCTTGCAGAAAAACTAAAAGAAGAAGTCATTAACAAGCGGTAGTTTCAAGCAGCTCATTGCAGACCCGAAGAACATAGAACCATAGAATTGTTTTGGTTGGAAAAGACCTTTAAAGTCATCGAGTCCAACCATTCTAACTCTACGAAGTCTGGTGCTAAACTATGTCACTCTGCACCACATGTACGTGTAGTTCAGGGATGGGGACTTAACCATCTCCCTAAGGATCCTGTTCCAGTCTTTGAAAACCCTTTTAGTCAAGAAGTTTCTTCTAATACCCAACCTAAATCGCTCCTATGGTGCAACGTGAGGCCATTTACTCATCCTATCACTTCTTACTGGGGACGAGATCAACGCCCACCTCACTACAACCTCCTTTCTGGGAGTTACAGAGGGTGAGGTCTCCCCTCAGTGTCTTTTAGTCCAGGCTAAACAACCCCAGCTCCTCCCACGACCTGTTCTCTAGATCCTTTACCAGCTTTGTTTTTCTCTGGACTTGTTTCAGCATCTCAATGTCTTTCTTGGAGTGATAGCCCCAAAAATGAATGCAGTGCTCAAGGCGTGTCCTACCCAGTGCTGAGTAGAGGGGGACAATCACTTCCCTGGGCTTACTGGTTACTTGTGGACTGCCTTGGGCACACAGTTGCTTGTATTCAGCTGCTTGTCCATCAGAATCCCTAGGTCCTTCTTTGCCGGGCAGCTTTCCAGTCACTCTTCCCCAAGCCTGTAGCATGGCATGGGGTTGTGACCCAAGTGCAGGACCCAGTTTTACTGAAATCCAAATAACATCCAAAGCTTTTCTCTTGTCCAGTAAGCAGGTCACTTGTCATAGGAGATCAGGAAATCACAAAGTTGTTCTCAGAAAAAAAAAAAATCTATGATCAATAATTGTGATTATTCTTAGTTTTAATATTTTTAGACGAGAAACTTGGTACTTCAGATATTTAAGGCTACACTGAAATGTACTAAACCCACTCAGTTTCCAGACTACTGGAACGTCATTGACTTGCACTAGAACATGTTCAGCAATGAGGCCATTTCACATCACTGCAACACAAATTTTCTGCACTACTGTGTAGAACAAAAGCAGACATGAGGTCCAGTAAAATAATTCCTATAAATAACAGTTCTGAATTTTGACTTTATAAACCTAGAACTTTGTTCAGTGGAATATTATAAATTACTTTTTCAACAGTGCAGCATTAATAAAATCTTAATTTCACAAGGGAATGCAACTATGACCATCTTACTTTTGAACAACGGGGAACACAGCTTTTGAAATAGAGATGTTGAATTATATTGGTTTACATACTTTTGGGGTGGTTCACCAGCCCTTAGGGCCAGTTTTGCTATAAATATGATTTTGACAGTCTTAAAGCAGACAGGTTGGTCTTGCCACCACATCAGTACATAGCTGACTGCACAAGTAACTGGCAGTAGAAAAAATGACCCAAGCATTTTGGGTTTCATGTAACTTTTTATTAAAATAGCATTTATAACTGATACATGTTGTGAATGTTCTGCCCTTTTCCAAAAGAGCAGTAATGGAAGGAGCTCAGGCATGGGAATATGGCTGCTCACTCCAGGACCCTGGCACCACCCACCAGGTCAGACTGGGAAACAGCTTTGATAGGGGCGATGCCCCCTGGTGACAAAGGCCAGTTACAAACTGTGGTGCATATCGCCTACAGGGATTTTTACTTAAAAGGGGACAGCTAATGCTATTTTACAGTCTTTTTCTAGTAACTATAAAAATCTGTGACATTCTCATTTATGCTGTAAAAAACCCAAACCTTCACATTGGTCTGACTGTATTTTTAAAGCTCCTGACAGTACTTCAGGAAGAGCTGAGGTGATGGGGAACAGAGTAAGGATTCACACACTTCAGTTGGAGGCTCTCAGAGGATTTGTTTTGAGTAGCCATTAACCAGGACACCTTGGGTCCAGAGATAGGCAATGCAGTTTTTCAGCCTCAGCTTAGAAAAGGCACATAGAGCATAACTGCTGCTCAAGTAGCATCTGTGGTGCTGGAGAAGGTTAATCATTGTTACCAATGGAGAGAAAAGACCCATCAGGAAGAAAACCAGATGACTGATAGCAGGATGACGACACTGCACCTGCACTTTCTCAGCAAACTCTTCCTTGGATCCTCAACATTCAGAGCCGACAGCATCTCAGCACACAGGTGACAGAGTCCCATTCTCAGGCGCCTGGAGCATGTGAAGAGCAATACTATTGTCCCCAGGTCCGTGTGCATCGACTGTCATCCGTCAGAAGGCTTGTGCCTAGCTTACATGGCAGGAAGGACTCGCACGTCCCCTCTGAGATTCCATCTAGCAATACAGAGCTACTTCAAAACTGCATGAACAACTAATCTTAAAAAATACTCTAAGATGGCCACATATAGAATTCTGAGTTAACTTGCCATGTACAACAAACCAAGCCAAAGCAGTAATTATGGAATTACAGGGTCACATTTTAATTCCTGAATTGTACAGTTCAGCATTAATATCACCACATGTATACAAATGGTGTAAAACAAGTACAGTGGTATTTTTAATACAAAATAAACTTCTGTTTTATGGAAAAAAAACTATACTTCATATCTACACAGACAGCCCATCTTTTTCCAAACAATAGCTAAAATTAAAAGTAACTA
>VWYK01063756.1:11617-25388 GCA_013399775.1 Semnornis frantzii | reverse complement strand
GACGGCAGCCGAGCGGGACCTCGCGCAGCGGCGCGATGAGCGCGAGCAGCGGCGCCGCCGCCGCGGCGGGCACCGCCACCTCCGCCCTCTGCCTGCTCCTCTCTCTCACCGCTGTAGCCGTCTGCCTGCTGCTGGGCGCCAAGACGGCGGAGCTGCAGGGCCGGCTGGCCGCACTGGAGGAGCGCGGTGCCGCCGGACACGAGCCGCTGCTGGACGCGTTGCAGCCCCGCGTGGAGCAGCTTTTCCGGGAGGTGAGTGGCGGCGTGGACACGCAGTGCCCGCGGGTCAGCAATGCCCGCGGGTCAGCAGCGCCCATCGCCTGGGCAGCGCCCACGGGCGCGCAGGAGCGGCCAAACTGGGGCGGGAAGCTCGGGGAGGTCGCCTGTGTCCCGTAACAGCGCGGGGGTCCCGGGGCTCGGTCTGCGTGTGTCAGCGGCTTTGCCTTCGCGAAAACGTACCAAGCTTTTTCCCCCTTGTTGTTGCCGTTTACCATTAACCGGCGTGTGGGGCGAGGCGTGGCAAAGCCCGGCTGATTGAGCCGGGAAAATGCCCCAGGTGGAAAGGGGAACCGTTTAATGATGGAGAGCACAGGGCTTTTTCCCTCACCCTATTCACTGGCGGAGGTAACCTGAGCACTTAAATACCGTTTATCTGTGGATGTAATGGACTATAATTTCCTTGTCAGAAACTTATGAACATGATCCCTGTTATCTGGACTGTCTATCACAGAGTTCCGCAGTGCTGAACTGGTTTGCAGTGGGTAGAGGAGACTAGCGACCAGTTGCTTCCAATCCCAGGGTCTTCCGAAATGCTTCAATAAAGATTTCTGTGCTGAAAGTTTTCTCCCATTTGAAGAACAATTATCCACGCTGATGCCTTTCTCCGTCGCTAAGCCAGATCATTCTCCATCACTTAAACCAAATCCTTCTCGGTTACTAAACTTTCTGGCAGAAGTTACGCTCGATCCCAGGGTTGTATTTTTCAGGCTCCAGTCTTTAGGTTTTGGGCTTTTTACAGGCAAGATGGGACGGGAAGGGCTCCCATCGCTCACTTGAAGGTCCTGCAGTTGGTTTGCTTTGTGTAAACAGTAGTTCATAAAGTGCAGGAAGATTCCACAGGGCTTTATAGGGCTGCCGCAGGACTATCCCGAGTGATCGATTCTGACATCTGGGGAAGGTTTTACACTGGGATTTCATTAATGGCCTGACTGGGGTGCGGAACACGGGGCTGCATTAAAATCATTTACAGCCATGAAACCTCAGCCGTGCAAAAATGTATTCGTGTGAGGAGCCCCCAGCTGCGAGCAGCGCTGGGGATGCGGCGGGGGGGATGGAGACAGCGCTGCAGGGATGGGGAGACAATTCCTGCGTGCTGCCGTCGGAGTTACGGTGAGGGCATTGCTGGCACTACCAGGGCATGTCCCTTCTCCTGAAAGTGGGCTTGCACTGATGAGCCTTGATAGGAGGAAAATGTTAAAAAGCGCTTTTGTGAAGACGCTGAACACCGGACCAGGAGGGTGCCTGTGAGGGGCAGTCACAACATCTAGTTAACCAGGCAGGAATTAGCCTGCCAGTCGTGGTAGTGATTCTGTTCCAATTACTCCAATGAATGTGCTTAGCAATGGGAATGGTTTCTGTGGCACTGCCTAAGATCATGTGCAGCCTCTTGCTGAGATTTAGTTAAGTGTGGAAAGCTTGTTTTGTACTGGGAGGGCTCGGATGGAGCTTGTACAGGGGAAAATAAAGCAAACCCACATAATTGGGTTTCTAATGCAAGAGTGAGCTTGCTGAAACTTTCAGTGTGACCCAACTTTTGTCAATGCTGACAGCAAATTTTGATAGGAGTAAGAGATTCAGGCATGCACGGTAATGATTGTGCTGTCTACTAACAGTTTAAATGAACCTACTAATTTGAGTTCTAGTCCCAGAAAGTGTCTTTTTCTTGACCAAGCTCCCCTCCATTACAAAAGACTGCTTGCTTGCCGGGCAACTTCTGTTCTTGCTGTACTTGAGACTTTCTGGAGAGTGAGAGAATATTTCCATCACCATGAACATCAACTGATGCCTGGGGTCAGCTCTTTTTTTTAATTTTTTTTTTTGTTTTGTTTTTTTGTTTTGTGTGTGCATGTATTACATTCTGTGTGGGTCCTCGTTTGAAGTTTACCACAGTGTTTCAGAAGTGAAACCAAAGCTCCATATGCTCTCTGTGCATGACCAGACACACTTTATTCTCTCTCACTGCCCAAAAAGCATTACCCCATATACCAGTCTGGGGGGGGTGCTGCTGTAATTTATGGCAGAGCTGCAAATGCAACACCAACAGGCTGGCTCTCTTCTTCTTAGTGTTATTTGAATGTTTGGCAAGTAAAAGAGGGTAGGAAATAATCAAGGAAGGGAGAGTGTGCAGTCAAGGCACTGAAAGCCAATTTAGACAACTAGTGTTTAGTTTCTGGCCCTCTGACAGGCATCTGTCTAACTCTGGAGAAACTGTTGATTTTATATGGCAGGACTTTGCCCTTCTCTTGGCTGGTCCTTTAGCAGGAAGTGCTGCAGGCTCCTCCTTTGATGCCCTCCAAAGCATTCCCGACAGCGTGATCCAAACGCAGCAGCATCTCCACTTGTTCCGCGTCAAAAGCCCCGACTGGAAGTGTGTAGCTTTTGTGCTGGAGGGAAGATGTGAACGGGAGGATTATAGAAGCATCCAGTTGTTGTAAACAAAGCCGAACCGTTTTGCTCACAAAGGATTTATTGTCCGCGGTAGGCAGACAGTGTCCAGATTAATCAGTTTCATGACAAGAACAATGCAGTGGGAGAACAGAGGACTGGCTCCAGATTTCAGATCTCCTCTGCTGTCCCCAGTGATGCCTGCCGAACTGAGAGGGTGGAAAGCTTATTTTCGTTTCCTCGAGCATCTTCCTCAACTGAATTACTTCAGAAGTAAACAGATTAAAAATTGAGTGACTCTCTGACATTTAGGCTGGAAGAGGCCGTCAGAAAAGCCTCTTCAGATACTTTCTTGCCACTTTTTCTCAAGGAAAGAATTACATTTTTCAGAAGGCAGTGGGATCACTGTAGTATTTAGGAAACCTTCTCTGTCAGGTGCTGCGAAACCATGTTGATACTTTCAGGACCTCTTAGCATCATATCCAAGCAGCTAGAGAGGAATGCATGGGATTTCAACAACAGAGAAAACTACTTAATCCTCAGAATAAAAGGAGAAGAACCTCATTCACAGGTAGCCTAATTCCTGAATAGTCCACAGCGTTCAAATAGTTGACCACAGACTGGGTTGTCAGATGTGCAAAATTCAAGTCTGACCACCTTGAATTCAACAAGCACCTGGAATTTTCTCTCTTTGAAATGTGGGGACTTCAAGTATCAGATCCTTGGTTTCTCTCTGGGTAAACACTCAGGTGAGACAGGGCACTCCCGGAGGACTGAGAGCAATGGTTGCAGGTGAAAATGAGATGTTGGGCTGCCCTAGCCACAAAGCACTCTGCCTGAACTAATATAGCTTACCTGTCATCAGAGCTTAGTAACTTGGGCTTGGCAGTGTCCTAACTGCAGGCACGAACATTTTGCTTGGCTTAGAGAGCAGGCAGAGTGTGCTCACATCTGCCTGCAATATGCCACGTGGACGTTGCTCTAGTTTTGTGAATTTTTATGTGTTCTAGTTGTCCCACTGGTGAGTTTTTCATCTTGGAGATGGAAACAGTCATCTTTGGGTGGATCTGGGAGTGGATGAGCACTCAGCTCTTCCTAGCAGTGGAGGCTCCTCTGTGCTTTACCTCCTTGTCCTTCTCTAAAAAAAAACCTGCAATACTCCACACAGCATCAATTTTAACTACAAAATCAGCTAAATCTGGTCACACCTGTTGTGCAAACATCACCCTGCTACAGAACCTTCAGCAGCTTTGCTGGCAGTCATAGTGGGGCTTTCCCAGAGGGGTTTGCCATGCTTTCAGGGCCATGGTGGAGCAGAAGGACTCTCCCTAGCACTGTTCCTGCCACCACATACACGGAGAAGATGCTGACACCCGAACGCAGGACTTGTAAGAGCTGCTCAGGATGAATCCAGCCCATGGTGCTCCCAAGGAACTTTGGGGATATGTAGGAGACTCTGCCTGCCCTGTACAAGGCTCTAAACTTGCTAAGAAATACTTCATGGTTTTTTGTGGTGCTGTAGCATGAGATATTATCCAAAAAGTCTGAAGGCAACAGGATGAAGCTATTACCTCTCTGTGGAAGGACCACTGGCACACACGTGCAGTCTGCAGTTGGACCTCACTGTCCTCTGTAACTACCTAAAAGTGGTGAGGTGGGACTTGGTCTCTTCTCCCTAGTATGAAGTGATAGAACAAGAGAAAATAGCCTCAAGTTGTGCCAGGGGAGGCTTAGATTGGACATTATGAAAATTTCCTTTACTAAAAGAGTGGTCAGGCATTGGAACAGGCTGCCCGGGGAGGCAGTGGAGTCACCATCCGTGGAGGTGTTAAAATGTGTAGACATGGCACTTAGGGATGTAGTTTTGTGGGGTTGGATCTTAAAGGTCTCTTCCAAATGAAATGATTTTATGATTCTCTAATGTGTTGTCTAAATGGCTCCTCTTATTCCTCCTCCACGCAGAAACTGGGTGAAGGACTAGCAAAGCTGCGGACGGCGAGAGAGGCTCCATCAGACTGCATGTGCCCCCCAGGTAGGTGCAAACAAACACCACCGTGGCCAGTGCCAGACTGCCCCAGAGCTGTCTGCTCACTGGACCAACACTGCTGAGCTCCTCCTCTCCTAATTTCTATATTCCTCAGTATCAAGGGAAGTGCATTAAGTGGTTGGTTTTTTTTCCAAGCCGAAGTGCTCCGTTGTGCTTGGGACTGTTGACTTCTTCCATTGCTTTGCTTTGGCCTGCTTACAGATAAAGGAGTTTGAGGTTTGGACAAAAGCAACGTTTGGCTATAAGAATAAAAGAGCAAATAGCTCGACTCGGTTGTGAGCCTGGAGTGTTAGGCCAAACCAATTTAGAAGCAGTAACACAATCAGTGGGGTTTAATGCAAGTGTGATAATTAAAAGCTGCAGCCTCTCTGCCGGTTAGGAGGGTAGGGACTTCTGCTGCCTTGCTGTAGGAAAGCTGCAGCTGATTGTTTAAATTTCCTCCCAGAGTTTAATGAACTTCTTAAACTGTCAAAACTTCCTGTTCTGCTGTGGAAGTGCATGCTCCTCGGAAACAATAAACAGCTCGGATGGGGTTGGAAAGGCTCTCAGTCATAGGAACGTTCCCTCGAGTGCTCTGCTGCTGTACCCTGCGGCATGAATGGCTCTGGGCTGAGGCACTCCAAGCCCTCTCTTTTCTTTCTTTTCACAGAAGCAGAGAAAGGTGGGTGAAAGATGTGCGGTGCTTTGATGGGGCAGAGCCCACAGGCTGCTGCAATGCCTCTGGTTTTAAAGAAGAGAAACTCTAACTTAGATTCTGGACAAATGGGCAGCCTCAGATTTTCCTGCCATCCTGGCTATGACTCTTGCCAGAATGTGTCCATACTCACAGGGCAAAAAAGGTGGACTTGTTCTTCATAAGATTATGTGTAATGACCTCAGAAACGTTTCACTAATGATGCTCTTAAATGTGCTGCTGTGCAGCTGCTGGTTGTTAGGCTCCTGTGTGTTCTCCCTGTGTGCCATGCTGCCCTGTAACCAAACCCCAGCAGCTGAGACACAAATCATGCTTATTTGTGACTTTTCAGACACTGGTGGGCAAATTAATTTCTCTTTTCTGATACCCAGACCCAACCACCTCCATCAGCTTCCTGTGGCTCTGCAGGCTGCATCTTGCTCTGATCTGTGCAGACAGGGCACTGCTGGTGTGCTTAAGTGGTCAAGAGGCTTTTCCTTTGCTCTACAGAAAGCAATTGGGATTGAAGAGGCTCCTTTGTGGCCAGGAAAGTCCCAATTTGGTTCTGGGTCACTGACTTTGCCAGTTACTCTATTTGAGAGATGAGGGGGAAGAGAGGAGGGGGGAAGGTTTTCCCACGTGCTGCTGAAATACTCATTACAGTCATTAGTAACAAATGTCAAAGTAATTTGTGAGCCAAAGGAAGGTGAAGTGATTTCCTGGTGGGTAGCAAATGTGGCGGCATCAATGTCTGCTCCTGGCCACTGCTGCTGGAGAACCAAGTGCTGTTCTGAGGTGAGGCTGTGCTGCTGAGCTGGCATGAAGCCTTTCAGCTGGTTTTGAGCAATTCAAACGATCTTTGCATGTCTCTTTTTTTAAATCTACTTTTTCTCCTGAAAAACAAACCAACCAAAAATGGCTGAGTTGCCTTCTGATTTGCAGTTAAAAGACTTTGGTCTGGAAATATCCTGAGAGCTTGCAGCCATCACTGGCATTTGCTGCAGAGCTGTGCTAGGTTGCAAACTAACAACTAAGCTTCATTTCACCTCCATACACCAAAAAAGCAGCTCCAGGGACAAAGTAAATCCCTTCCATGGAGGACATGGGGAGATCCTGCCCACATACAGGTGGAGGCAGGGAGCATGGCTAGTGTCAGCAGCCCAACCTGAGCCCTGCTCCTGTATCCTGGTGAGTATCCTAAATGCCTGGGCTAGAGAGATTTCCTCTTCCAGAAACCCTGCTAAGCTCAAGAATCACTGGATTTAAAACAAGGCCACCAAAGATCTGCTGCTGGTGGTGCTGTCTCCATCATCACACTGGTATGGTGGCTCCCTTAGTTCAGTTTTGGTTGCCTTGCAGACATGTGGGCAGTAGCAGGAGCAAACTGTGCTCAGAGCTTGCCCTGTGAGCAGGGCTTGCTTTAAAAGCCCTGTTTTTCCTTGAAGTGAGTCTGTGTGGGGTTTTGTTGGGATTTGAGGGGATCTGCCTTGATAAAATGGACTTACCACACATTAAAAGCAGTTTGGGACAGGATGTCTGTGATCCACTTAAGAGTGAAATGAGGCTCAAGTTATTCTGATTACAGCAAAGCTCTAAATCACTGCTTGTAAAACACCTAAGACAGGTAGTGTTCCCCTTAAAAAAAAAAAACCTTTACCACTCCCCTTAAAAAAAAAGAACCTCTCAAACTGCCTCATTTTATGCTTTGTGCTCTGCAGTTAAATCACCTCTTTGGGAACAGGGCTCAAGTGGGTTGTTATAAAGCAGCTTGGCTTCAAAAATGGGACCCTCTGGGCTTTTAGGGGCCGGCAGGGCTCTGGCCGAGGGGCAGTGGGGCTGGTGGCCAGCAAAGGCTGGTGGCCAGCAGAGGGGGCCAGGCCATTTCGCCAGGGCCACAGAAGTATCTCAGTCATCACCAGAAATAACTTTTTTAGACAAAAAGGCTCTAAAAAACTACTGCTCTGGCTCTGACGCTGGAGATGCTGTGGAAAGGTGCCTCTGTGGTTGCTTCCAGCCTCTGAACACTGCTTTCAGTTGAATTGTTTGGTTCTGTTTATTCAACCAAAGCGTTGAGGGGACGATGACAGCAGCTCGGTGTTATTTTGGCTCCTTCGCGGTTCGGGGCATTGCTGTGGCTGACGGAGAGGAAAGCATCCTTGGGGCTTTGGGGCAGCTGGGCCACGTGTGGGTCAGGCTGCCAGCTGCCATGCCAAGGGTGCAGTGGTGGGCTTCGAGGGGTGAGGAATGTTGTTGGCCTTTCAGCCCCTCCAGCTCCTGGGGCCGGGAGCGCGACGGCGGTTGCGTGCTGCTGGCGTCAGGCAGGTCCAGGACAGGCTGTCCCCATATGTTGGCTCACTGTGAAACAGCAGCTCAATATTTTGATTATTGTCATTCCCTGAGCCAGGCCTGGGCTGTTTTGCAGAGAGGCCCCTGGTCCCCAGCCTCTTTCTCTGCTGGCATCCTCAGGCAGCCTTTGCTGCAAGATAAAACCCAGCAGGTGCAGGGACACTTGTTTGTGGGGCATTTGGGACAGCCTTCAGCTGATGAGCACTTGGGGGTGGGCTGCAAGCAGGATAAAAATTTTTTTGCTTTTTGTGTTTTTAAGCACAGTCGTTTGAAACCAGAGGTAAAAAAACAGGTTTTTGGGTTTTTTCCTTTTTTTTTTTTTTTTTCTTCACCCTGAACTTAAACACAGAATTTTCTCCTGCATGGAAAAAGCTGTGCCAGAATGTCAAGAAATGGGCATTAAGGCATTGAGGGAACAGAGACCAAGTGGCTGGGAAGGGCTTGTGACAAATGGTGCTGTTTAGATGCAGGCATTTCCTTACTGTTTAACATGTTTTCACATTTCACTCCTTCAAAAAGCTGGTCTGATCACAGACCTGATGAGCACTTGGAGGTGGGCTGCAAGCAAGATGAAAATGTCATGCTTGCAACCACTTTGATTTTCAGTTGTGTAGCCTCTGGCTGCCTTTTGGGTTTTTTTTGTGGGTGTTTTTTTTTTTTCTTTTCCTCCTCTGGCTGCTTTTTTTTTTTTTTTAAAGTCTTTTTTTTGTTTGTTTGTTTTTCTCTTTGAATTTTTAAGCACAATCTTTTTGAAACCAGAGGTGCAAAAGGCTTTTGTTTAAAAAAAAAAAAACAAAACAAAACCGTATTTAATTTTGAAAATGCTGAAGGTCTTCAGGGTCCCAAGGTCCCTCACAAGCTCAAGGTGCTGGATGCACCATGCTAAAGCCTGACAGCAAACATCCAAACATCTCTTAAACCCACTCAAAAAAAAAAAAAAAAAGCTTCAAACAAGCTCCAGCCTGCAGAAAATGCCCTGGCCTGCATCTGGTGCTTGCTGTATTGCAGGCTGGGGGGTGTGAAAAGCTGCAGTTCTTCGGGATGCCCTCGGACCGAAGTTTTGAGGCTGGGGTTGTGCTTCCATGTGCCTTTTAACTCGCGGTACCTTGCAAGCTTTGCACTCCCCAGCCTTAACTCTGTATTTCCTGGCTACTGGGGTGATGCACACACATCCCTGTCTTCATCTTGCCTCCACACCCAGACGGTGTCATATGCTTTTGAACGTATGTATATGTTACAAAAGAGTGTTAAATGTTGAGTGTAGTAATCTGATGTTCCAGCTAATATGTGACAAATATTTCCCAATAATGGCTTGGCAGCAGGAGGAGTAGATTGGTGCTTCAGGACTCTCTGTGTGTGTGTGTGTGTGTGTGGATTGCTCCACTTCTCTGCAATTCGAACCATGTGTATTTGGGGGAAGCTGTTCCTCGCAAATCCTCACCACCTCTGCAGGCTCAGCAACTCCACGAGGCCTTGCTGTGCTCGTTATTATTTATATGTATTTTTATTCCTCTTATTTGTAGTATTTTAATTTTTCACCCAGGCTTTATATGGGAGGATCAACCTTTCCCAGCTTGCTGTGGAAGTCTGGCCGGGTCCTTTCTGTGGTTTCCCCAGCGATGTGAAGTATCTGCCTGGCTTTTACTGATGCATATGTTGTCTTTAAGTGTCACTCCCTATCTGCCTTCTCCCTGCCTTGTCTCCCCAGGTAATTAGCACAGTAGAATTTCCCTAATTGCTGGAGATGGAGGAGGAGAGGGCTCTGCTTGCTTTGTAGTCCTGACAAGTGGCAGATGTTTTCCAGCAGCCCAAATGGGATGCGCTGGGCTCTGCCTCTTTGTTTTGCACCCTGGTGTGATAGCAGCTCACTGTTTTTGCTCTCTTTTTTACATCTCCAGTATCTGGGTCTGTCCTGCTGCATTTCTGAGTTATGAGTCCTTCAGCATAATTAAGTAGATATGGGGAAAAAAAATCCAATGGAAGCAAGTATTTGTTTTTTAAGTTACTGATCTCTGCTCTTCTAAGTTGCTTTGCATTTTACTGACCTAGTTGAAGATGTCCTTGCTTGCTGTAGAGAGGGNCCCTCCCCAGCCTTCCTGTAGCCCCCTTCAGATCCTGGAAGGCTACTCTTAAGGTCTCCTGGAAGCCTTCTAAATGTCTAAAGCATTTCTTACTGTCACATCAAGAGATGCTTCTCCACATACTGAGACCATTAAAACTCCTTTTTAACTGTAATTTCTCTGATTTAGAATGAGACAAAGAGCTTTACAACATCTCCAAGTTTCAAAATGCATCCTAAATCCTCCTTGCCTTGGTTTGCACACCCTGCCAGTCACTTTGCTTCAGCAGGGTTTACTTTCTCAGGCTGACTTTGCCTGCAGGAGGCTGGGACATTACAGTATTAGTATAAGTAGGGATTTTTTTTTTTTTGCCCTGAACTTAAACACGAAATTCTTTCCTGCATGGAAAAAGCTGCGCCAGAATTTAAAGAAATGAGCATTAAAGCATCTAACTAACAGAGACCAAGTGGCTGGGAAGGGCTTGTGACAAATGGTGCTGTTTAGGTGCAGGCACATCCTCACTCTTTAACGTGTTTTCACATCTTACCCCTTCAAAAAGCTGATCTGATCACAGACCTTAGCAGCTTTTGGAAAGCTGGTCTTTGAGCATAGAAATTACTGCTGGCTACCTTCCATCAGCTCCTTCCTGGCAGCCGTCCCCCAGTCCCTTTTGGATTTTTGTGGAAGGCCCCAAGGACATCTGGAGCTGTGTCTGCACACCACATGTGCGGGAGCTGCCAGACGCCTTCTCCCGGGAGCTACCTGGGATGGGCAGGGAGACCCTCTGTCATCTCACAGAAGGTCCTGGAAAGCAGCTGCCACAGAGTGCTGGCCCCCATCTCATCTTTGGGAACCCTGAAGCTCCTCTCTGGGAGTTGTTTTGTGACTTCAGGACTCTCTGTTGATAGAAACCTGTAGGTCAGCCCATATGGCTGACCCCATATGGGTCAGGAGGTTGTTTGCTCGAGTAGTTGCAATAGGTGGAAATAAATAGAGGAGAGGGAGTCTTGGTTTGGCATTTCCTCCCAGCTGTACAACTCATGTATGTGTTGTGTGCTGCAGGGTGCCAGCTGGCAAGGGGGAAGGAACCCAAAGTCCCTCTTGGAAGCAGAGGAATGAATTTTTTTTTAATTAATTTTTTTTTTTTCTCATGGCCCTGTGGGTTGCTGTGTGTCTGGAGAGGGTTGCTGACACTGTGGCAGCAGCCAGATATGTCATGGCAGTGTCAGGGGGACTTCTGCTTACACTGGCTTGCTCTTCTCTATTGCTTCTGGCATGGCTCTGCACTGCTGTTGAGGAGATCATGGTGTGGAGGGAGTGGCAGGCAGCAGCCAGGCAGAGAGAGGATCGAGTCTGGGAGTTTGGGGGCTGCTTTCAGACTAAGCTCTCCATGATGTGCAACGTGAGGGAAGGCATGTCTCTGCTCAACATACATCCCAGAAATGCTCTCCTAGATCACCTGCTGCATCATCCAGCAGTGACATTTCATGTCCTACCAAGGTGACATTAAGTGCTAGATGCAGCCACAGCATTCTGAGGCAGGAAATAGCATGCATGGCACCAGTGTTACTCCCAGAGCTGGCAGTGCCTCTGACGTGCAGTCAGAGCTAAACTAAAAGGCAGTCTGGTCAAAACCAGCAGTGCAGGAAAATGGGTTGGAGCCATCTCCCTGTGAGACTGCAGCAATGTTCATCCTGGTGGCGTTTGGTGCAGCTCTGCTGTTTTACAACAGAGGCCTCACGCAGCACACCAGGAACCAACCCTTTCCCAGCAGCATTCATTTTGAGACTGCTTCAGCAAAAATTAATTAAAACTGGTGACATCAATGGGAGAAGGCTTTGAAAATTTGTTTTTTCTAAGTCTGCCAAAGTTATTTTGAGTGTAATGAAAGCTACAAAAATAAACCTGATGACCATATCCTCTGCGAGAGGCTCTGGGTAACTTTATCTTTGCCTCCACATATGAAGTCATTTATCTAGGCACAGATAGTTTGTGCTGCCAGCCCCTTCAGTGCTGTCTTCCCAGAGCAGCTCATGGACTCACCTAGAGTGAGTCTCCTCCTCTTTCTTTTTTAAATGATGGTTTAACATCACCCAGGTGAGCAGTGAGTTGGCTTTGCAGACCTGGTTATTGAAAACTGACTCTCTTATTGGCATGGTACTTGCAGTATCTCCAAGCCATCTTGTTGAGCCAGTAGTGCTGTCATCTCCTGTCCACCCTGGGGGTAAGAGGATGGGAATGTGTTCCAAACCCAACAGGCTTTATGATGATCTTATTGTTCATGCAGTGTTGATAGCAGCAGGTTTTAGCACAGAAATTATTTTTGGGCACTCAGCTACCATTGATGTATTCCTGGCTCCAGGCTGATGGTTCATGACTTGCATGGCACAAATACCTGCTGTTTAGGAAGCACAATCTCCTTTGCACTTGGCTGAGAGTGTGTAGGTGACAGAAGTCAAAGTTAAACCAAAGCAGAGGGACTGTGTGACTTACACCTCTGGTCTCCGTGCACTGGGAAGATGCAAGAAGTTGAAGGAGGAAACCTGCAAATAAGGTGAATAGGTTCTAGGAGCTGCCTGGAGGCTGTGAAGGCAGAAAGCTCCAAATGGAGTTGAGGGAACTGTGTTTAGGTCATAAGAGAACGTGTTGGGAAGTTGGCTAGAGTGAGCTGTTAGTTAAGTCAGCTCTGGAGGAGGCAGGCAGGATTTTCTTTGGCTGAAGGGTTCCATAGTGTGGCTGCTATAACCTGAGTGGGAACCCAACAGAAAATCCTGCTTCTGCCAGTGTCTAGTGGATGCTGAGCTTGGTGTATCCAAGTCTGAATCCTGAGCATGGAGCAGGAGTTGCCTTCCTTGCAGCAGTGGAGAAATTGCTTAACTTGTCATAAGTGGTATGCAGAGCACCTTGCTCCATGGGAAGGTGACGTCATACCAGCAGATTTGTCCCCAGATGTGTGGCTATTGGTTTTGGTTTGGTTTGGTTTTTTTATTATTGAAAGAGTGGTCAGGGTCTGGAACAGGCTGCCCCAGGAGGGTGGTGGAGTCCCCATCTCTGGAGGTGTTCAAGAAACCTGTGGCCATGGCTCTTGGGGACATGGTTTAGTGGCCATGGTGGTGTTAGGTCAGTGGTGGGACTCAATCTTAGGGGCTTTTCCAACAGCTGCCATTCTATGATTCTGTGTTTCTATAAGTGGGTGGCATTTCTCCTGCAGCTGTGTGACTGAGCAGTCCTGCATCTTCATCCTTCACGAGGTCAGTCTGGCTGTAGGAAATCACTGAGAAGCTCTTCTAAAAGCAGCCGTGGTGGAGGATTTGGCTGCAGGCTTTTGACTGTGAGGAACGCTGAAACATCATTGCTGCAGTGGTGGCCCTGGGGTGCTGGGTGGGGTGGCAGAGATGCCTTGACTCTGTCTGGCCAAGATTGGTGCTGGTGGTGCAGGAACTGACCCCTGAACTGACCTCACCAGGGCTAAGCACAAGTCTCTTGGTGATAGAGTGTAGCACAGAAGTGCAGAGTTAACCAGGATGGAAGAGACCTCCAGGATCCTCTAGTCCAGCCTGTCACCTAACCCTTCTAATGAACTAACCAACAGCACTAAGTGCCTCATGCAACCTCCTCTCAAACACCTCCAGGGATGGTGACTCCACCACCTCCCCAGGCAGCCCATTCCAATGCCAATCACTCTTGCTGTGCAGAACATCTTCCTAGCATCCAGCCTGAACCTGCCCTGGCACACGAGGAGACCAATTCAGTTGCTGATCTATTTTGGTCTCACCTGTGCTGCCACCATCAGCCAGACAGCACAAAGGCTCCATTTCTTTCTGCTCTTCTAAACTGGACCCAAGGGGCAACAATTCCCCTTGGTAATGACCCCCTGGTAATCCCACCACTTGTGTGCAACCCCCAGCCCTGGGGGGAGGGAAGGAGATCATCTCTGTGGGCTGTGGCTTTTCATCCCCCCCCCCCCCCGCCCCACGCCAGG
>VWYK01063751.1:0-20219 GCA_013399775.1 Semnornis frantzii | reverse complement strand
CCTGATAAGCTTATTGAATTCTCCTTGTGATTCGTGGGTGAGGCTTTTCATTATGGCTCTGTGATCATTGTCCACTTTATGCTAAATGCTGTATTGATCTCTCCATACATAGATTTCATCTAATAACGCTACCTGGAAAGGTTCTTTAGTATAGAAGTATTTAAGTGCTTTTTGTTTTCACAGTGGCTGTTGCTACTGGGAGTGGCCCAGCATGGGATTTTCTTGCTCTTCATTGGAAAAAAAAAAAAGGGGGGGGGGGGGGGGAAGTGTATTTCTGAGAAGTTTTCCATTAATGCATTGAGGCTATGTTTGAAGGCATGGTGTACACTACCTCTGCCATTTCCTTGGCCTTTGGTTCCAGTTGTCTTTCAGCCTTACTGTCAAATTCTTGTGGCTGATATCTCATGTTAATTTATCTGGCTTTTTTCTCTTTGACTGAACTGGGTTTCTTGTTCCCTGGCGTTTCTCCCCATGCATGTGTCTGCCACTGCCATCTCCAAACACCTTTCACTCTTCCTTTGAAGAAAAGTCCCACTCTCCGTACTTCACAGGTACTCTCAAACTTTTTGCCAGTGGGTATTTTTCTCATTCATTTAATAACTTTGGGACTCTCCTCTGAAATTTCTACAGTAGACCCATAGCCATTATTAAGTGTAAGCATCAAAACTGTACTCTAGATCTCTATAAGCCTCACTAATACTGTGTATGGTAAAAAAAACCCTCTTTTGTTCACCACGCTTATGCCTTACAAAGCTGCAATTGCACCAGGCTAGTCTAGGCTTTCAAGAAGAGTTATTTTTTCCCAGTGTGTTTCTAGTCTGTGTTTACCAGGCTGCCATTTCCCATTCTATAGAAACAGCCTTTATTTCTCGCTCCTAAATGTGTTAACTGATGGGCAAAAATAAGAAACGTGAAATACACAAAAGTACTAGCTACCGCCCTGCTGCAGTGGATATTGTGAAGTGGAAAATTATTTGCATTAAAAAACAATCAAGCAAACAAACAAAACCCAACCAACCAAACACAAAAAGATAAACAATCTGAAACTAAAAAAATACCTCCCTTGATACTTACATGTACTCTAAGAATACTGAGGTACATTGACCTAGGTTAAAAAAACAAAACCAAAACCAACAAAAATACTCCAATAAATTAAAAAAGCCCAACAAACAAACAACTAGGGGAAAATAAAACCACCCACTTCTTTTTATTTTTTTCCCTCATAAAACTTCTAGAAGTTACTTCGTAACGTATGCTCTACTCTGCTATGTATGGGGCAGAGGCTTCCACCTCCACTTGTGTAACTCAGGTTTGCCTTTCCACTGGAATGTGAGCCCCAAAAGGGCGCACTGCAGGATCAAGGTGACAGCTATCATTTATCTTTCCCATAGAATCATAGAATGGTTTAGGTTGGAAGGGACTTCAAAGATGATCTAGTTCCAAGTCCCCACCATAGGCAGGGACACCTCCCACTAGTACAGGTCACTCAAGGCCTCCTTCAGCCTAGCCTTGAACCCCTCCAGAGAGGGAGCAGCCACAACCTCCCTGGGCAACCTGTGCCAGTGTTTCACCACCCTCACTGGAAAAAACTTTTTCCTAACAACCAGTTTAATTCCCCCTCCTTCCAGTTTAAACCCATTGCCCCTTGTCCTGTCATTGCAAGACCTTGTAAATAGTCCCTCTCCAGCCCTCCTGCAGGCCCCCTTCAGATACTGGAAGGCTACTATAAGGTCTCCTTCGAAGCCTTCACCTCTCCAGGCTGAAGAGCCCCAACTCTCGTAGCCTGTCCTCATAGTAGAGCTGCTCGAGCTCTCTGATAGTCTTTGTGGCCCTCCTCTGGACTCGCTCCAACAGTTCAATATCCTTCTTGTGTTGAGGGCTCCAGAACTGTACACAGCACTCCAGGTGGGGTCTCATAATTGCAGAATAAAGGAGGAGAATACAATTCCACTTTCTTTTCAAAGTTAGTGCTACATGAATTTAAAAAGAATTATGGGAGCCATTAAACTACTGGTAATTAATCAGTACTAAAATACTGATAATTTTTTTAGTCTTGTTCTGAACTGAATTTTGTATACTAATGCTGCTGGGAAAAATCTGAAATGTTAATCAGTGTTAGACTGCAGAAGCTGTTAAGAACTGGATTAACCCACAGAGACACAAAAAGCTATTTCAGGATCTCTGCGGGTTGTATGCTGGGCTTATCATAAATACCACTTGTCATCTATTTATTTAGCCTGAGAGAAAATGAAGCGGGAAGAAGCTGCAAGTTTGTGGAAAAGTCCCACTTGACCTCTTAGTAATCTTCTGTTGAATTGAGTAACTATAACAGTATTTGGGCAGCTAGTCAAGATGCTTGATGTCTGCTCCAAGTGTCACAGATTTCAGAGAGGCAGAAAGAACATTCGCAGGAATGCATAGGGGATGGTGAGGCCACAGTTTTGGGTTAGGATGAATCAGGGATGGGGAGGATTGTGCAACTGCCGTTTTGGATATGGGAAGGCAGCTTTCTCTTACCTTCTGAGCGTGCACTTACAGACCACAGTTTGGGAAGCTTGGACACTCCTTTTTGTCTCAGGGCAAGTGAACATTACGGGGTAATGTGTAAAATACATAAAAAATCTGCCTATGTCCGTGAATGTTAAATGACTTTTGCTTGTTTAAAGGCCAGCTGATTAAGGTCAGGGTAAAGTCACAGGAGGGCCAAGCATTAAAAAGACCACCCAGAGAGATAAGCAAGCTTTTTTATGTCTCACTGGAGCCATGAATTCTTTACTTTATGCAGAGTTACAGGTCACGGGGGAATGGTCTCATTTAAAATTTCCTATGGTGTGTTGAGGAGACGCAGAGATAAAACATAGATGCAATTTATTCTTACATTTTAATTATCCCTTATAATTCAGCTCAGTATATCGCAGTTGTTCAAAGCCAGGGTGATTTATCACCCACCATTAGCATGTGAGGAGTTATCCTTTCTGTGCTGTCAGGCTGCTGCCCTCTTCTTTTCAGCTGCTACTTAGTATTTACTGCGTGTATTTAGCATATGTGTGCATGTGCCTGAGGGGAAGGGCCAACACTTTCCTGTTAGTGTAATTTTCTGAGGAAGTAAGACTCACAGAGCAGTTCCAGCTGTTCTGCTTGCCTTTCCAGTTTTTCCTCACGTCTAATTCCTCAGTAACTTCTGAACCCATTGGCTGCTTTCAAATCAAATTTGAAAGGCCAATAGAAGACTCTCAGAGGCAACTGTGCTGCTGCAGGTAACATCTGCTTAAGGGAAAGCAAAGTACAACAGAACTGCTGGACCTTCTGGGCCACAGCCAGCAGCCACCTCCTTATGCCCTGCTCGGATGCCAGCCCAGCTCTGCTGTGTCCCTCTTTCTTGATGTATGAGGGATGTAGGGGGACCGGTTTTGAGGAGATGATGATTATCCGTTGGGTATTCTGCTTAAAATCAACATAAATATTTCTAGTTTTCTGTTAGCAGCAGAGTTGATGTGTAAGGTTTTTGTACTTCAAAAAGGTAGACAGTCTGTATCAGTTTTACTGATTCGTATTTTTCTTTTAATTACTTTTTTTAACAGACACAATGGCCAGCATTAACTAACCAAAATTAGTAAGTTGGGCTGCTATAGCTACAGTGTCACATGCAGCAGTGCTGATCAGTTTAGACACTTCAACTCTGACCAGATTGCTGAATTACTAGTAGCAGTAAATCTCATGCTGTGTGAAGGCAGAGAAGAGAAATTCAGACTGTATAAGCCCAAAACTAAACTTCACTTCTGAATATTTTTCAGGGTTGATTTTTTTTTTTTAATTCATCAGTTTTGTGGTTTTTCTCATGCAGAAGTTTTTAAAGCTGCAGCTTAACACACCACTTCAACATTACAGCATTCCCTGTTCTTGAGCTCTGTAAAATGTCTGTGGCCAGCAAACTAAGAGGTAAATCTTCAAGTATTAACTTGACTATATGTCATGTGAACAACCTGCATGCTTGAAAGCAAGAGTACACTCTGTGTGTGCTGGCAGCATGGTGTTAGAAAGCCATACATGTTAGCTTGTTGATCATTTGTAACAGCTGGATGATGCATTTGCAATTTTTTGTGACAAGTAAGTTTCTTGCTTTGTGTTGTCTTAACCTATGTATGTGTCATTGATTTGGAAATAAAATTTATTTTTTCAATCTTTCTTTAGACTGGTAAGAGGTTGGTAAAACCAGGGTGAGTGATTCTGTGGTGCTGTTTTCACTGACTTTGAAAACAAAGTCGTGGGTTATTTGTCACAACATTCAGATTTGTTGATAACTCGATTGTTGTTTCTCTGAAACGAGTAATACCACACAGAACTTAGATGTTTTGCAGAACTTGCCTATCATGTGTTTTAGTCATGTTCCACTAGCTTTTCACAGGATCACAGGATGTTAGGGGTTGGAAGGGACCTCCATAGATCATCAAGTCCAACCCCCCTGCCAGAGCAAGACCATAGAATCTAGTGCCGGTTGCATCCAGACAGGTCTTGAAAGTCTCCAGAGAAGGACACTCCACAGCCTGTCTGGGGAGGCTGTTCCAGTGCTCTGTGATCCTTACAGCAAAGTTCTTCCTCATGTTGAGGTAGAACTTTCTGTGCTGTAGTTTATATCCATTACCCCTTGTCCTATCACAGGACACAACTGAGAAGAGTTTGTCTCCTCCCTCTTGACGCTCAGCCATCATATATTTATAAACATCGATAAGGTCCCCTCTAAGTCTTTTCACCAGACCAAAAAGCCCCAGGTCCTTCAGCCTCTCCTCACAGGGCACATGCTCCAGCCCCTTCATCATCTTAGTAGTCCTCTGTTGGACTCTTTCATGTAGATCCCTGTCCCTCCTGAACTGGGAAGCCCAAAACTGAACGCAGTATTCCAGGTGAGGTCTCACCAGGGCAAAATTGAGGGGGAGACTTTTGAAAGTGTGTTGGGCAAATGTGTGAACAAGATGCTAAATGTCCTTGCTCCTTTGAATGCAAACTCAGGTGTAGTTTGTATGAACAGAAGTAGTTCAATCAGCTGATTCAATCACTGGCTCTATAAAGCTCAGCTGTGGGAGGGAATAGTTGCAATGGTTGTAACCTAGCATTATCTGTTAGTTTCGTGTGGACTTTTATCCTCCTTGAAATAAAAAACATGCACATCTAGGAAATGTCATTAAAATATGGTAACAAAAAGAATTATTACCCTCTGGATAAGCTCTTAAAAGTAGGGAAATATCAGCTAAACTTCAGTGTGCAGCCTTAACACTGCGTCTTTATGTGTGTTCACTATAATACGTACTTTCAGCTAACACATCGTGAAACACTTTCTACCATCATGTGAGGTCAGCCTTGTAAAGTACACATTTCATGAATGGCCACATGGTGCTGTAATCTCTCCTACATCTTTTTTCCTCTTTTTTATGCTACTTGGGTTTTTTCTTTTAAATGATGTGAGTGTGTAGTGATGTTTTTTCACTGTGACTTGATGGAAGGCTGAGCACAAATCTAATGTGCTGTTTGACCTTTGTATGGTCTAAGGGGTTTTGATTGTTTGTTTTTTGGGGGCGAGGGGGATTTAATTTTTTTAAAATATTGCTTTATGGTGAGTTTTTCCCACAGATTTTAAGATGATCTGATTTAAAATTTATTTCTGTAGATTTCCCATGTTCTTTGCATAATAGGCTTTTTTAGCTTTCCTTCAGCGGGTAACACAATATTCTCAGAATGGAGATGGTTGCTTGAAATTTGATTACTGAAGATTGGATCAGGCTGTAAAGGGTTAGCCCTCCTGGGTTGGGGGAGTGGTCAGAACATGACCCCAGGTGTAGTGTTCAGCCCACACCCACTTCCTGTCTGGACCCCCCTATATAAAGAGAGGACCTTCCTGTTTTCTTCACTTTTCTCCTTCTCCTACCTTGTGACTAGCCTCTACCACGTGGTGGGCACCTCTGCGGACCCCTGCCGTCCAATCCGGTTGTATATATACCTTTTTGTACCTTGTTACCCCTTCCTTATATCTATTTGTAACTTCCCTATTCTGAATACCTTTCACTTGTTAAAAATCTCTCTTTTACCTTCCAAATCGTGGTCATACTGTTCTGTGGGTGGCTCTACCCCTTCTGCCTTTTTTTCTCTCTCTCCTCTCTCCCAAAGGGAGGGGGGGAATGGCATCCTATCATCATTGTATTGGTTTTCCCCTGAACAGCTAAACTCAAACAAGTACACAGGCATAACACCTAAACTACTCCATTTTTACTATTACTTGGTTTCTGTGCTCACATTCAAACCGTACAATACCAGTTCCAGAGTAAATTATTTTAAGAAATATGTTGATTTCTCCAGAAGAGTTCCAAAGAGACTGCAGATAATGTTCAGAGGTATGAAAAACTGACTTGTGAGAAAAGATCGGAGAGGCAAAGAAAGAGGAAAAACCCAAAATTAGAAGACTGGGAAAGAGAAGATTTTGATAAGGCTTTTCAATTTTGTATTTAAAATATTCTGCAGAGACAAAGGGGCTATATGGTTCTTTATGAATAATGGTAGCAGAAATGTTGATTGTAAATTGCATCAATAGAGTTCTAGATCAGACATTTAGGAAAAGGCTTGACTAACAAGGACAGCGAAGCCACAGAATAGATTGTTCTTAGGAATTTTGGAGATGATAGTGGCAATTACATAGCTGACCTTGCTTTCAGGCAAAAGGATGGATTGTGGCACTCCCAAGTAATTTCTGATCTTTCTCACCCTTGTGTAACGCACAAGATTTAGAACTATTTAGGTTTAAACCCAAATCTTTGCCTTTAAGGAAGGCAATTTAAGTCTCGATTTAAAGTCACTGGTAATAGAGAATCTCCTGCCCTTGGTAAATTCTTCCAATACTGAATTGTGCACTCAGATTGTAAATTGTGAGTTGGGTTTTTTTCTCTTAATTTTTTTGAGAAATCAAACCGACTCCTTTTCCTCAGAGTATACTTTCCCACACTTTATCACGTCTCCCCTAAGTAAGCTTTCATTTGCAATTTCTTGAACAATGTGGCATAGTCACCTCTCAGCCTTTCCACATTTTTTTTTTCCTTTCTCGTTATCTCATTTTCTTTTAAAGCTGAAAGTTTTAATTTTCTTGACATTTTTCAATTTCAAGGCTTTTGGTTTGGTTTGATTTAGTTTTTCCTTTTAATACATTTTATGACCCTGCAGTGAACTTTGTGCATACTTTGCTTAAAACAAACTCTGATAGTGGTCACATTAGTGCTGCGCTAGGTCTTTGCTCCTCTCTGCTCTTGCTTCTCAGAAATAGGGAAACTAGGGTTATTCTGTCCTGTTAAGGTCTTGCACTCTACTGCCAATCTGTGGAGTCCTTCCCAGAACTGCTTGTTCCCTGAGTGTCCTCTGCTTTTGGTTCTAGATTCTTTGAGTTCTTATTTGCTATACTACAGTGGGTGATGTTGGCTTATGTCTTGTTTGCTCTGTGCTTCAAGTGGCTCTTTATCAGCAAAATTCTTCTTCCATTATTGTCTCCTTTTGCGGCTTTGTTATGTGAAAATGGTATCAGTTGTTTTGTACTTATGTTCTGAATCACAGATGATCATGTAACTATGTAGGTTCAAAGCCTCAAGCATGATGTTATCCACAGCTTCCTCTTTTTGTAGAATTCATCTCTAAGGCAGGGCAGCCATGTTGGCAATTTCAGTTACATTGATTTTTATATTCTATACATGGTACACGTGATATAAGCTACCAAGTTACAGTGATTTTATTGCACCAGTTTTTCTGTATTTCAGTTTCAGTAGGACATTCCTAGTGTTATTTCTGCTCCAGCCATTTCCCCAGGGCAGCTCTAATCACCCATGACACTCTTGACGTGCGTAATCATACAAGAAGTTGAATACGCAGTACTGAGCACACTACAACATCCTTTCCACTATTATCCTTCCTAAGATATCGAGCCCCAAGATTTTATGTAAACAGAATTCTCAGTCAAATCTGTGGTCTCATCCAATTTTGACTACATATCACATTTGTCAATTTAATACTTTCCAAAGAGCTATGTGAGTTGTTCTACTGCTTGCTGGAAGATTTTTCTAGTAATTTGTAACTTTTTTTTTTTTAATAGTAATTTGTAACTCTGTGTGTGTGTGTGCTATATTTGTGTCTCTGAATCATAAGGAAATGTTAAATCAGAGGTCCAGAGAGATCTTGAGACAGACCTTTGGCAAGTATTGAATAAAAAGTATCTGAAATTAAGTGGCTATAGCTGCTGTAAATTTTGTGGAGCATTACTGTTTTCTCTCTTACTTGAGTCCGGATTTAACTTTGCATTACATAAATAAAAACATAATTAGTGTTTCCTTCCTTAGTGCTACCTTTAATTTCGTTGCAAATGCTATACAGACCCAGGCAGGATTTATATCAGTGTTGGTGCTGTTCTTTATTAATTTATATGTTAAACTACTTTGATAATGAATGGCATAGAAAGGAAATCCTTACTTACCAATCCGATGATTACATTACTCAGACACATCACTTAGGAAGCTGAAATTTCTACTAGTGAAATCACAGCTCCAGAAAGGATAATTAATGTGTGTTAACAGTTTGCACTATTTTACTGTTAACCTTGAACTACTGAGCTTTCTGCATCCACACCACCTCCCTGTTCAAAAACAGCCAAGGATGCTGTTTTGAAACTAAATTTTTATCTCAACTCACTTTTCTTTTTTCCCTCCTAATTGCAAAGAAAAGCTAGAAAACATGACCAGAGTGTCAGCTGGAGGCACAAAAGCTGAAAGCAAGGCATTACAGGCAGAGGCAAAAAGATTGACATTGGAGGCTGGCAGTACCTGTAGTCCTCAGCCTGCTCCTCTGGCAACCTTGGCATCTGGCAGGGTCATCAAAACATCTCAGGTGCCTGGTGTGCAGAATAGGGTTGTTTTGCCATAAGTGCATGATGTTATAATTTAATTTCAAGATAACCTTTTTCAGAATATAGTTTTTGATCTTACTCAAGTCCTAAAATGGTGAAAGTTGTATATTCGTGACCTCCCCTTGAAGCTATGCTGCACAATGGACCTGTAACGTAATTGATGAGTAAAGCTTGCTGGGCAGATGTGCTCTTGGCATGAGATTCTCAGTTTTATGAAGCTGTAAGAGGAAATTGTGCTTCCTTCCTAAGAAAGACACCATATGCCTGTCCCTGTTAACATTAGGTTACTATCAGTCCTTGTTTGTTTTACATTGAGTTTCTATCAGCCAACTCACATGTTTAAGGGGAGACGTTTTTACATTAAAAGAATAAGAGGCAGACCAAGTTCTCATAGGGAATAGGTTGGGAATCTTCTTTCTTGAGATGTGTGCTTTTCCTGCAGAGATGAAGCCTGCTTCTGCTTGTGCAAAGAGTTTTGTGCTGTATAGAAATGCAGCAGCCACCTGAAGTGAAATGAAAAATAATAGGACCTGAGACGTCCTTCATTTTAAAACCAAGCAAATTGCTTTGTTTGAGTTTTGTTTGTTTGTTGTTTTGGGTTGTTGTTTTTTTGAACTCATAAAGTGTTTCTAAATGGCTTTGAAGAAAGATTGTTCTCGTGAATAATCAAATCAGAATATATCAGAGACATTTTTCTAAGGTGCAGACTTGCAACATCAGGCTTATTTCTCAGGCCTTTTTGGTTTTTTACTTCTTATTAGAAAAGGAATGGGAAGTATTATTAATAAACTTAAGTATAATTGAAGCCTGCAAATATTCTAGTTACTTTGATGGAAACTCCAAAAATATACCTGTCACAACAGAGCAGTTAAAACTAATGGGATTCAATAGTATATACTAACTAAATAAAGAGAATTTAAGTACAGTAAGAGACCTAGTTGAAATGAGCTGGTACCTTTATCACTCAGGACTCAGCCATGATCCCATTCAGAAAAGATAAGCCTTCTGCTCCAGCCTAGAAAAATGCTGTACTTTTTTGAATCCTTCACAAAGGTATTTGAGTATAAGTAAGTTGACATGAGGTATAGTGAGAGGAACTACAGACCAGTGATTCTTACTTCTGTGCCTGGCAAGATCATAGAGCAGATCCTCCTGAAGGCCCTGCTAAGGCAAATGGAAAACAAAGCAGAGATGAGAGTTGGGGCTCTTCAGCCTGAAGAAGAGAGAAGGCTTTGAGGAGACCTTATAGTAGCCTTCCAGTGTCTGAAGGGGGCCTACAAGAGGGCTGGAGAGGGACTCAAGCTGCGCGTGGGAAAGTTTAGGCTCGAGGTGAGGGGAAAGTTCTTCACTGACAGAGTCATTCACTACTGGAATGGGCTGCCCAGGGAGGTGGTGGAGTCACCGTCCNGTGACCTGTACTAGTGGGAGGTGTCCCTGCCTATGGCAAGGGGGTTGGAACTAGATGATTTTTGAGGTCCCTTCCAGCCTAAACCATTCCATGACAATATGTTATTGTTTGCAAGAGCACTTTCATATGGGTTATTAAGGTGAAAAGTTTCACTCTGGGGAGCTGAGTAGTATTTAATACGTTGTGATTGATAGGTACCTAAAACTATACAGAACATATGTAACAAATGGAGCATTGATTTACTTTTTTTTTTTTTTTTAATTTAAACAGCTTACAGTTACTGATTTTTTTTTTTTTTTTAAAACTAGTAGCATTTGTTATGCCATGTGATGCAGTTTAACCTCCATAAAAGAGGCTCAGTATAGTCTATAGAAACAAATGTTCGGAATTTGAAGCATTTTAAGTTATGTTTTTTAAAAATGCAGATTTGAATAGGAGCCAGAACAGACTTTATTTTTCTAAAAATTCCCTGCTTGTTGCCTGGTGGAGCAAATGCAGCTGGATCTATACCAGGCTCGTTGCAGCATGCAGGAAATCAGAAATTCAAGCTGTCGTGTTTTGGAGAGGCACATTCTCCAGTTGAGAAATGAGGAAGTCCTCTGTAGATCTTTGGAAAATATTTCTATCTAGACTACTAATATTTGCCTGGTTTTGTTTTTCTTTTCTTCTGAAGAATGCATAGTCTTAGCATCCTCTGCAAAACCTGGAGCAGGATATCCCTACCCTCTTGTTTCTTTAAATCTTGTAATTTTTCTGTTTCTGTCTTAAGACAATTTGCTGCTGCCATCATTTCTTACTGTCTTCATTGCTTCACCTTATCTTTGCTCTTCTCCACTCCCTTCTCTCTTTAGATTATTGCTGATCTGCTGCTAATCAAGCAGCAGGTAGATAATGTGTTCAGTAATTTAGACACAACCTATCACCAACCATTTCCCTTAAAAATACATGTTTTATGGATACCACTCAAGGCATTCACCACAAGCATTCTATTTGAATAAATACTGTTCAAAACTTAGTGCCCATATTATCATGTGATATTTGCAGGAATGCCGTTTTAAATGTAAGTTTTATTTTTGTAATTTAAAAAAAGGCAGTAAAGACGAGCTCAGAAAAAAAAATGGGGTACTTGCATACTCATGTCAGAACTGGGCTATGAATTAATCAGGAAGCAAGAAGCATCTGCCTTCTTAATTGGACTGATTTAAAATTTTATGCTGTGTGTGCAATTTCAAATTATGGCAGTGATCCTACAACACTGAGGTCAATGAAATTACTGATATGTGTAGTTATTCATGAGACAAGCCTTTTCAGACTGCATTTAGTGGTCCGGGGAATCATGCAGAATAAAAATCAAGTTGAAACTCTATTTGATTTTTCTCTTGTCTTTTACTAGAATTAATATTTTAAAACAGTTTTGCTCTCTCTTTAATATTTATGTGGGACCATGATCTTTTATTATACATATTCATTTATTCGTCTGACTCAAAAGGTGAAGAGAGGTCGAGAGGGTTTTTTTAATCTAAAGTGTGTCTTCACTTTTCTCTATTCTAATCTTTATATATTTTCTTACAAAATTTAAAGTACTGTTGTGACTCTGGAAAATCATCAGAACAACATTTAAATACCTAAATATGGCTGTTCCAAAGCTCCCAAGATAATGCAGAATCTAGTGCTTAAGTAAGAATTGTTCTCCTAAATTGGGGAAACAGAAGGGAGAAACATAATTCATGTTCTTTGATTAGGCATATTATAGCCTATTGTATATATTTGTATATCATATTGTATATCATACAAATATATGAATTTATCCTAAGAACCTCTCCATCCTAAAAGGTTTTATTTTGTTCTTTATCTCACAACGTTTTGTAGTCCATAAGTCTGTTCCATAGCATAAGTGCACGTGCTTCATTTTGACCATGGAAGAGTAGAAGCAGCTTTCCATTTTTACTTCCAGTTAAGCCTTTTCTCCCAATGCAGTCTATTGATGGATTTTAATGCTATGAAAATAGAGTAAATACAGTATAATCGGAGACCTTCTTGAGCTCTTTTTTTTTTTGTATTCCACCTATTAAACTGAACTTGTTTATCATGAACTACCAGGAGGAGTTGTACAAAAGGGTAAATTTGAGCTGATGAAGTTGTTCTGGTTTATCTTCTCACCTCTAAATTGCAGATCCCCATGCTGCATTTTGCTTTTGTGCAGAGCCTGGTCACAACTGGTTTTAGCCTTCTGTTTTCGTTGGACTTGCATGTACTTGAAATCGACAATTTCTGGCTCGAAATAGGGATTTTTTTTTTTTTCCTGAGTTTGTTATTGTTTTTTTTTTGGTCTTTGTTTGTTGATCTTCGTGAAGTGCAATACAATGATAAGATGTTGCATAATGGCAAAATAAGCTCAAATCCAGCTGGTGTTGTATGTTAAGGGTGAGGGGAGTAAGATTTACACAAGTTCCAGCAAATACAAAGGTGGAAATACCATGCATATCTGTCAGTTCATCCAAAGGAAACTCTTTGAAATAAGCTCGAATGTTGCAAAATCCTTTGCACATTAGCACACTTAGTGTACAGGTGAGGGTGATCCACAGCTGCCCTTTGGCAACTAGTGTTAGGTGGTGCTTGCTCTGACATGACTTCCCAGATGGGAAATGTGTGGAGAAGAAATGCTCATTCTCAAATTCAGTTGGAGAAGGTTGCTCAGCTTAAGACAGCAAGGAGAAAACTCTAAGACCACTTCAGTTTTGCTTTTTAACTAAAGTGTTTGTAGTACATGTGTAGCTTAATTTGATATCATATTTATTGTTCATCCTAAAGAGATTGTACATGTTTTTACAGTCTTGGTAACTAGTTGCAGTCTTCTCAGTTTCACTCTTAATCTTGTGAAAGCTCTGTTCTTCTGTGGAGAGTAATTTGAAGATATTCAGATGGATATGTGTGCCTGTGTGGAACTTTCTGATGACATTCACCTGTATTTCTTCCCACCAGGTTTGGAGGAGACCAGCCTGTGTACATCAATATTATTAGAGATCCTGTCAATCGATTTTTGTCCAATTATTTTTTTCGACGTTTTGGAGACTGGAGAGGAGAACAGAATCACATGATCCGTACTCCCAGCATGAGGCAGGAGGAAAGATACCTGGTATGTTTAAATGAAGGGCTCTGATAACTAATTTCCCTGCATCATTACTTAATACTGATGTTCAAAGTGGATGCTTGAGAAGTGGGAGACTGAGGCATCTTCTGTATTGTGTTTTTTTCCTCTTCGTTTTACCTGCTCAACTTCCGTATGTAGAGTGTTGCTGATTAATTCAGTTACCCAGTCTGATCTTATATAAACTAACAGCAAGTCCCAGGTTGCTACGTTTGAATTAAAGTCCTTTCACTGAGTTGGATTTGTACTATATAGTGGTTAGGCATAATAATTCTGCCTTTATTTATTACTGGGAATATTAGACAGATTTTGATGTTGAAACAATGTCTGTAACTGTGCAGCATCAGAACAAAGTTGGGAAATGGAGCAATTCAATGATCCCCAGCCCCTGTTTTTCTTTCTGGTAAGTCACGTGTAGTGTTCTTTATACCAGGGCTCAGAGGATCTCAGTTATTGACTTGGTTTCATTCCCTTTTTTGAAATAAGCATGTGGCAGTAATACCAGATAAGCAGTTCATAAGAAGCATTAATTTTTCACAACTGCTAAAGTGTCATAATGACTATCAGTCTTTGTCACTGATCAAGGTCACTTGGCAGTAGGTGGTCTACAAATGCTGAATGAGAAACACAGAAGCTAGGGAGGTGGTTAGTAACTGTGATAGTGATCTCTACATGCATACTAACACCTCCCTAAAAGACAAAATGGAATTAATTCTTAACCTCTCTGTAATGGAGATCTGGTTTGACTGGACTTAGCTTCTGCAGCACTTGAACCTGCAGAAGGTTCAGTGATGCAGCAGTGGCAGTACAACTTGATGGTCTTCTGTGGAATGGCCAGACAACATGTCAAAACAAGAGAGGGCTCCGACTTTCGGAGAATAAAGAGTGAGTGTTTTGGTGGTGTTTCGGAGGCACAGTAAAGTACAAGATGTGGTCCAGGTGAGCTGCAGAGAACATAGCTCTGAACAACTGCCACAAAATGCATTTCAGTCCCTTCTGAAGTCTCATGAACCCAAGGAGGGATGGATTATTTTTCCATGTGAGGGGGATGTGTTGTTTTAATTTGTGGTTTACTACTGTTGTCATACAAAGCCTTGTGAGAAGATAACAAAGTATGAATAATTAAGGGGAGGAGGGAAATATCAGTTTAACTATATCTATTAAACTTTAATAACATCTGCTATACAGATATAAACTCATTTTAGTAGCGTTGCAAAGGGTCTCTGCTATGTGTCTAGAGATACTAAAGAGGTCACTGTGTCAGCTGAGCAAGATTTGACCTCATGATGTGCAGAGTTGGAAGGCAGTCCCTATAGCTTTGTATGTTGTGTATGATGACTGCTGTTTAATCACCTGTGAATGGGACAGGGAATTTACAGGAATTAATGTGGGATGGGTTTTTTAACTACACTAGGTTTTTGTTAGCCCTGACATGTTTTAATTTTCTGGAAATGTTAAAAGTGACCAGTACAGTCTGAACTTAGCTCTGAGTGCCTCCGCTTCTCATTTGATGCTGAACATGCAGTGACTGGCAACTACCATAACTGACTGACAGTGTAGAAGCTGGTATTAATTGAATAGTGCCTGTGCATTTTAAAATGTGGTATGTAGAGTCCATGAAATTTTATTTGAAGCAGAACTGAAACAAGCAGATCTAATTCCTGTTGTCTGTCTTGGTCTAAAAGCTAGTAGAAAGAAATTGTCTTGCATTTTCATTTGCATTGTGATGTTCTTTAAAGATTTATGTGCGCACACACATATGCACACATGTACAGATCAGTAAAAAAGGTGTGATAAAAAGGAAGTGAGAAGTGGCTGTAGTGGTCAGTAATCATTGTGTTCAGAAAACAGTTTGTCAGTCTGAGGCACCATCGCCATCCTTTATGAAAACTACTTTTGCTTTCTCTTTTCAATCTTCTCTGTTGGTAATTCAGTGTCCTCCATCCTTTGCAGACTTTGGCAGTGCTCAAAGAAGGCAATTGGAATTCATTTTAACAAAAGCCACTCGTTCCAAATGTTAAAAAAAAATTAAGACTAGTGCTATCCAACCACAAAAAAAATTAAAATGCAGTCATGTAATATATTTTCCTTGGTGCGAGGAAATCTGCTGGCATACACTTAACTCACATAATGGATTTTGTGGCATGGTAGCTTCAGAATTCTGATAAATCAGTTGACTGATCTAGCTGGGACGTAAGCAAGCAGCTGGTTTAAACTCTTGAGCATGAGCCAGTGCAGCCCTTTAGCACAGGACTGATTACTGGCTTCATACCTTTTGCAGGTCTCTCCTTTTTTAATTGAAAACTTACCATAAAGCACTGTGTTTTTACAGGAGTCTATTTGAAGAGCAAGCTTAGATTTAGCATATTAAATAGTTTCTGTGTTGGGTATTAAACCTAAGTCATTTGAGATGAGGAGTTCCTGACTGTAAGTAGATACTGAAAGTGGCAGTGAAGGGTAAGAGAGGCTTTTACTTGTTCTTCTTACTTTGCACTTCAGATCAATGGCTGGAAAAGTACAAAAAGCGCTGATTGTTCCACACTGATGAGCTAATTGCTGAAGAGCCTGAGAAGCCTTGTGTTGACAGTAGTTATAGTTATAAAATGGACTAGAAAAACTGCAAATTTAACTCTCTTGTTTTACAAGGAGACACAGGTCTGCCTGCAGCAAGATCGCAGAATTAACCAGGTTGGAAAAGACCTTTGAGATCATTGAGTCCAACCTATCACTTAACACCTTCTAATTAACTAAACCATGGCATTAAGTGACTCAACCAGTCTCCTTTTAAACACCTCCAGGGACGGTGACTCCACCACCTCCCTGGGCAGCCCATTCCAATGGCCAGCCACTCTTTCTATGAAGAACTTCTTCCTAACATCCAGCCTAACCCTGCCTTGGCACAGCTTGAGACTGTGTCCCCTTGTTCTGTCACTGGTTGCCTGGGAGAAGAGACCAACCCCCACTGGCTACAACCTCCTTTCAGGTAGTTATAGAGAGCAATAAGGTCTCCCCTGAGCCTCCTCTGAGATGTACGTATTTAAAAACTGGAGTAGCAGGGGTTAATTGTACTTCAGCCATTATGTTCCTGGCTTCCAGTCTCTTGGAAGGTCTTTGGAGCAACTAGAAACCTTTCCAGGCCATCCTGGTATCTTGGTCAATAGTTGGGAGCACTGTCCTTCTCCCTTGAAAAGCTGAGGACAGCTGTGTGTTCTTTCAGTAGTTGCAGTGTGAAAGTGTGGGAGATCAGCACATCTATAAAGTGGGCTCTTAACAGAAGAAAAGCATTTTAAGATAATGTTTTGTGTCTGATGAACTGCTTGTCTATTGGGTTGTGATATCCATAATGGAAGCATTACTTCCCCTCAATTCTGATCCTGAGAGGCTGAATAAAAAAACAACTTTGAAGTCTTGTAGTAATGGTTTTGCTGTAGTACTGGTGCTGGTTTTTTTACTTTGAGAATCTGAATTGCTGACATTGCAAAGATCAGAAATGGATTCGATGATAGTTTTAAATTTTCTCTAAATAGACCTTCAGGCTTGGACTCTGTTCCAGAGAAAACAACCATTCATTCAGGAGTCAGATAAATTGTTTTAAATGTTGGTAAATGTCTGTGTTTACCAAAATTTAATTGAAGGCCAGGATAGAAAACAAGCCCGTTATTCACGAATCAGATATGGCAGAGGCAGCTGCTGTAATGCAATCAACCAGCACCCTGCCCTGACCCAGCACTTTCTCTGCTGGGGCAAGTTACTATCAGTTGCCTAGAGAGATGACTTTCAAGCTTTCCTCCCCAAAAATAGTGACAACATGTTAGCATGGAATATGGCAGAGAGGTAATTGTCTGGAAGGTTGGTGAGCTCCTCAGGTCAGGTCTTGAGCACACTCACGTGAGTGTCATCCTACCTTACGGTCTTGTAAAATGAGATTAATTTACAAAAGGTAATTTAAATCCATCGTAGTGAATATGTTTTACTTTGAACTAGAGTTAATACAGTTCATTATAGCAATAACCCTTTATCAGTGCAGCTCTAGGTGCCGCTGGTGTCAACCAATAGAAAAAATATGCACCACATGATTTAATTTAAGCCTTGACTGAAAGTGCAGAACCTATGAAGTATTCCTGATATAGACTATCATAAATACTGGCAAGCTTTGTGTTAAAATGGTCCTTTACAGAAGGAGTCACCTAATATATAGTAGAACTGCAGCACGAGGCATCAAATATAAAAGGTACATGTGGAATTTTGATCTTTCCTTGATGCTTGCTAAAGCTTGGATCTAGGACAGCTAAGGCTGAATGTGTGTGAAGCTACATGGGCTGTGTGTTGTTGCCTGAATTTCAGGACATCTGGTCACACAAGATTCTCGTCTGTTAGGCTTACAAACAGCATGGCTCCTAACTGAAGTATAAGATCTAAACATCTTTGTCAGGAGAGCTTTTGTATTAAAGAGGTCATTCAGTAAATTAAGAACTTGTCACCTTCCTATAGGACTTGTCATAATTAGCAGTTGAATTTGCACTACATCTCTGTCAGGCTCAGCATAGTCTTTCAGCTTCCTCTCTCAAAATAAATATGCTTTTCTCAGCTAAAAAAACCCACCAAAACTAACAATATTCAGCCTCAGTTATGCTAAAGATTACTCATGCATGTAATCCCATAAAGGCCCATCTGTCTTTTAGTCTTTAAATGTTAAAACATTTGTAAAAAGTGTGTAAGGATTACTGCAAAGGAGGGAAGCAAAATTCGAAGGATGTCAAGTATTGCGTACAGTAGGGACTTTGGTTGCAAAGGTTGTCTTTTCCTGCTAAATATTTAAACCAGTATGGTTCAGTTTATTTCATAATGTTCAAACAAAATTGTAAAAAAACCTGAACCAGTAAACCAAATAGAATATTTTTTGTGTTTCTGAATTTTGATATTTCTTTTTATGACTGCATTGTTTTTCATTAACATAGGAATATTTGCTAAAATAAATTTTAAACAGTTTTATTGTTTCTGTCCCCAAATTTCTACGTACAATGAAAACTATTATTTTATCAATTGCATTAGTTTTCTGACAGCAACTAGTTGTGTTGGTTCCTGTCTATCTGGATAACAGAAATATTTAACTTTGGGTAATTGTGTTGTGAGTTGTTATCAGTAGTAGTGCACTGAGCTTTCACCTTCATGACTTTAGGTTTGTTTCATGAAGTTTTTGGTCTGCCAGGGCCACGGCCTCCAGGAGACACCATGGTATGGAACCCATGCCTCCATCTCCTGACTATCACTCTCACAAGCGTGTTTCTATATAAAAAAAGTAGTGAGAGAGTTACCTGCCTGAAGGTTTGGTGGAGAGGGAAATAGAGGATTTTTCTAATGAGGACTCTACAAGGGGCTACATATGCAAATTGAACCTTGGAACTTTTGGGCAGAGTCTGATGAGCTTTAGGTAACGTTGTTTAGATTGCAAATCTGAAGCATGCAGAGGTTAAAATGATTTGCCTATGTCTGTGCAGTGTATCTAGACGCTAGGGAAATAGATGTGCAGATACATAAAATTTTGCAGTTACTGGGTTCAGAGCTGTAGTTGAGACAAAACATTCTATGCTTCCTCCATGTTTTCCCTAGCTTATCTCCATACATATCATAGCTGTTTTGCTCCTTGTGTTATATATTGGTGCTGAGATGGTTTGAATTGGTCATTGGAGGTTCCACAATGTGTCCTGAGCTGCAGTGCAGCTATTAATCTGGTTTGAGCATCACACAGCAGCATCCATCTCTTCAGCTGGGACTGGGCTGCCCAGAGGGCAGGGCTGAAGCACGGCCACCTGTCAGCTGACCCAATTAGGACAGTTTGCTGCTTCTTCCCTGTTATGACTGCTTTTAACAGTCTCCAGCTGTTCCTTCTGCCTGCATTAACTCTTTCCAGCACATTTTTGGCCTGGCTTTGTAATTCTTCATCTGCTGTGTATGCTCTGAAGCACCATGTTTCTATTAGAGTCTCCTGTTTTGTATTAATAATTTATTGAACCACAAAGTTAGTGATCATTCAGACCTCAGCTGGAGGAGAGACTGATTAAACAAGTTATAAAATATAATATTAGAGGAAATGTTTTCATGGCTGACATTTACTTTTCAGTGACTTTAATTTACAAACCAGTATTTTTTAATGTTCCCCTGCAGAGTTTGCATTCCAAACATGGCAGCATTATGCAATTTTGTGAGAGCGAGAAAATGTGCCTCCCTGATATGTTTTCATTTACTAGTCTGAGCCAAGTCTACATAGTAAAGAAGGAACCATTGCTTAGGGTTGCAGAACTAAAATATTTCATGTAATTAATAATAAATATATTAATAGCAAAGATAAAAAACCCTGGATTTTACTAATAACATGATTTTTGAAGTATAGCATTATGTATTGCATTCCTTTTTGCAGAAGTAAAATTCAAGATAACCACAATATTTTGCTTCAGTGTGAAAATGGGAGGTATTTTTTCATTCAATGTTTTACTGTTCTGAAATTTTCTGACTGCTGCAAATGTTAATAAACTGCACAAGAAATTGGAAACCAAGTAGCAGAAGAGTGACAAGCACTAAATGCCAACAATCTTGTCAAAACAATATTATTACAGGGTCTTAGCACTATCATTAAGCAGTGGATAGTATTTAAGACTTTTGCCTTTATGTTAATTTATGTTCTTTATGGACCAGGATGTTTTAAATAAGTTATGAGTGACAAATCTTAATTTTTATGG
>VWYK01063745.1:0-20129 GCA_013399775.1 Semnornis frantzii | reverse complement strand
CTGACGGCTACCGACAGCAACCCTGCCTTGGGTACTGTCAGATAGAATTCTGTGGGTAAATACCAAAAGCCTCTTGGAATTATTAATTGCCTTCTGCCCTAAGCAGAAAGTAGCTCCTTGTGTCCATCTAGTGAGCAAGCGGCGTGCTGGCCACAAAGCCTTCTCTGCCAGTTCATATCGAGTTCAATTAATGTTTATATTTAATAGTTATCTCTGGATCCTGTTATAGCCTGTACATAGTTTCCATGATGTTGCAAAGAGCCTGTTAATATTATTATTAAATGGTGATGGGGGTGATGCGAGTTCTGAATATTTAATATTAATAAACTGTTAATATTTTTATATATCATCTCACATTAATTAATTTCCCAGTCCCGTTACAGTCTTCCACTATCTATAGTGACACAAGAGATAAGGCAGAGGTATACAATTTCTGGATGTGCACAGCAGCTGGAGACATGGAAGGCCATAAATATGCAACATAAAAAAATCCCAACTGAGTGTAAGGGAGAAAACCTTCTCCTTGTGAAAATGAGAAAAATTCTGTTTCAGTGTGCACTGCGTTTGTCCAAGCTGGAGTTCATTCTCCTCAGAGCATCTTTCTGCTCCTGTGTTTTGCAGTGCTGTAGCTGGGTGTTGACAACACTGTTTTGGCTACTGCTCAGCCAGGCACCAAGGTTGTGCTTTTGCACTATTTTCACCCCACAAGAGTACCCTGAGGGGTGGGCAAGATCTTGGGAGGGGACACAGCTGGGCCAGCTGACCCAAACTGACCAAAGGGGATTTCATGCCATAGGACATCAGCTCAGATGTATAAGCTAAGTGAAAGAAAGAAGTGTGGTGACATTTGTTGGTGTTTGTCCTCTGGAGCAACCACTATGTGCACTCGAGCCCTGCTTCCCAGGAGTGACCAAAACATTCTCTACTTCCCCTCAAGCCAGATGATAACATCTGTGGGCTTTTGTTTTGCAGTGAAATCGCTGTATCTTACTACAGGCCTCTTGTTGTGTTTTCCCTCTGCCCTGTCCATCAAAAAAAAAGGGAGTGACAGAGCAGTTTGGTGGTCATTTGGCACCCAGCCAGGGCCAAACCACCACACAGTGCTTTGCCAGAGGTGTTTTGAAACCTGCAGCCTTGGACACACTGAGAACAAAATTGGATGAGGCCCTGCACAATTACAGAGTAGAGATGTTATTAATCCACCAGAACTGTTTTCTTATTGCCTGTCCATGTGATTATAGTCAAGCCAATATGATATTGTGTGTAAAGTGTGCTTCTTACAGAAGATTTTGGAGTGATTTTCAAAATGTCAGTATTACAGAAATGTTTAAGCCACAAGGGAGAATACAATATTTGATTAAACTAAATTTTCCAAAACTAGTCTTTACAGAGCCAGTGTTAATTTATACATTATTTTGATTAGCTCAGTGTTTACACTCACATGTTCCTGCTCAGTATCATCCACTGCAATATCTAAGTCTTTGCAAGACTTGCTCTGCAAGTCATAGAATGGTAAGGTTGGAAGGGACCTCAAGGATCATCCAGTTCCAACCCCCTGCCATAGGCAGGGACACCTCCCACTAGCACAGGTCACTCAAGGCCTCCTCCAACCTGGCCTTGAACACTTCCAGAGAGGGAGTAGCCACAGCCTCCCTCGGCAACCTGTGCCAGTGTCTCACCACCCTCACTGCAAACAACTTCCTCCTAACATCCACTTTCAATCTCCCCTCTGCCACTTCAACCCCACTGCCCCTTGTCCTGCCATTCCCAGACCTTGTCAATAGTCCCTCCACAGCCTTCCTGTAGCCCCCTTCAGATACTGGAAGGCTACTCTAAGGTGTCCTGGAAGCCTTCTCTTCTGCAGGCTGCAGAGCCCCAACTCTCTCAGCCTGTCCTCACAGCAGAGCTGCTGCAGCCCTCTCAGCATCTTGCTGGCCTCCTCTGCACTGGCTCCAACACTTCCATGTCCTTCCTGTGCTGGGGGCTCCAGAACTGCACCCAGGACTGCAGCTGGGGTCTGAGGAGAGCAGAGCCAAGGGGCAGAATCCCCTCCCTTGCCCTGCTGCCCACACTGCTCTTGCTGCAGCCCAGCACACAGTTGCTGTCTGGGCTGCACTCACACTGCAGCCTCATCTTGAGCTTTTCCTCACCCCACACCCCCAGGGCCTGTTCCTCAGGGCTGCTCTCAGCCATTCCCCACCCAGCCTGGAGCTGTGCTTGGGATTGTGCCTACCCAGGTGCAGGACCTTACACTTGGCCTTGTTGAATGTCATGAGGTTGGCCTGGGCACACCTCTGCAGCCTGTCCAGGTCCCTCTGGATGGATCTCTGCCCTCTAGCAAGTGACTGTGCCACACAGCTTGGTGCCATCTGCACACTTGCTGAGGCTGCACTGATTCCTCTGTCCATGGCACTGACAAAGATGTCAAACAGCACTGGTGCCAGCACTGACCCCTGAGGGAGCCACTTGGCACTGGTCTCCGGGTGGACATTGTGCCCTTGATCACCACTCTCTGGGTGCCACCATCCAGCCAGTTCCTTACCCAGCAGTGCTCCACACATCCAGTCCATGTTTGTCGACCAGGATGCCATGTGGGACAGAGTCAAATGCCTTACTCAGGTTCAGGTGAATGACATCAGTTGCCCTTCCCTTGTCCACTGTCGCTATGACTTCATCATAAAAAGCCAGCAAATTTGTCAAGCAAGACCTGCCCTTGGTGAAGCCATTGCTGGGTACCACCAACCAAGTCTGCTGAGCAACTTGTGCACAAGACTTGCTCTGCAACATCCCCATGGGATGAAGCACAATTGGTGAAATGCAAAGAAAGTGTGGCATAGAGACAAGAGAAATAAGACACAAACACTTACTGGTGGTGTTGTTTTGCTCTTGAACCCAAGATGAAAAGCGTGCACAAGGCAAATGCGAGGCTTTCAATGCTGTAGCAGGCAAGTGCAAACCCAAACCATTCCAGGATCTCTCCAAAAAAGTTGGCTCCACTGACATACTCAAACATTCCTCCTAAAAGCAGGGCAGAGTTATTTTTAAAGCATCATAATTAAGGTGCTGTCATCTAATCAAGGCTATCTTTAAATCAAAGAAGAGCTCTATCAATGTCCCTATATAATTTTTGAAGGCAGTGGAAGGACAAGTTTTCAGTTCAAGCTCTTAAGGATCACTTCAAGCCTCATTTTAAGACAGACCTTCTCCAGCTCCATTTTCCCTCTTAAAAAAAAAAAAAAATAAAAATCACAAAACAAATGCAGGTTTATCAGTATGAGAAGTAAGTTCATACCTCTAAATAATCAGTTATATCAAACCAGCTTCTCAATCAAACTACATTTTTTCTTTTAAAATACATCAATGCATTTTAAAATACATTTTGAGAGTCCCAGGAAGTACTCCTAGGGTTGGTGCTTAACTTTGTGTACTTCAGAAATTATTAATAATATTATTATAATGAAATAAAGTTCCAAATTCATCTTCCAGCTTGAAGTATATTGTTCTTTTCCTCTCATCTTCTGTCAGTTCTACTGCATTCGGCCCTGAAATTCAAAGTAGTAACTGGCAGTCTGCACTGAATTGGTTTTGCAGCAAATTATGCATAAATAATCAGTATTCACCTGCTGGGAATTTTATACAATAAGAACTTTCACCTGAACTCCAAAGTTAGAGTACAAATTGATAACATCCCTGCATGTGCTTTACCAGGGAGGCTAAACAAACAAGTAGTTGCCAAGTGTAATAAAGGACGTTTTCACTTTGCTTTAATTCACTTTTGCAACAAAAGGGAAGCAGAATTCCAGCATTTAAAGTGGATAAACAATATGAAAAAGACCAATTCCACTTGGCTGTGCAGTAAAGATCATCTTTCCTTCAGAACTTTTTTTCATACAGCTGACACAGTAAGTAGGTTCATATTTGTTTTTCCACCTGGCTACTTGGATTTACACCTATGAAAATGATAAAGTCACCTTCTTGGTAAAAATAAACTAACAGTCTACTGCCCTGTGTGTTTAATTAAATTTCAAGAACTAGAGATCTCAGTAAAAGCAAAGAGAGAACAACAACTAAATGAAAAACTTAAACCCAGCAGAATTCAGAGGGAACTTGTTTTTCATGCAGTAAACACCAAAGAGTCTAATGCTTCCAAGTGTCAATAAACCTTAATGCTCCCATAAGCTCCATAAGAAGTCCTTTCATATTCTCCACTTTCCCAAAAAAGGTCAGAATATGCCTAACTTCCTTTGGATTTCAGTTGCCTTTTCCCTCTGCCTCCCTTATTGCAGCTCTCATTACCTAAGATCCCTCCCTCTTCATACATGGGACAATATAAGATGGGCAAGTCACACAACTGCTGACTGCTTTGAGTTCCCCTTCTGTCCCCACACTGGAGCAATAATTTAGGTCTTCTTGCTCCACTCACCTGCTGATGCACTATGAAATCACTTGAGGCAGAAAAAGTGCTGTTCCCAGTTTCCCCTCATGTCATAAATGACCATCTCTGCTAAAACACACCAAGCTTTAGAAGGTCATCTTTAGGCAGGTCAGAAGGGACCTCTTCAGCTTACGTAGCCCAACTCCCTGTAGACCAGTCAGCTATAGCAGGCTGCCCAGGACCATGTCCAGTCTCAAGTATCTCTACAAAAGGGGATTCTACAATTGGAGACTCTACAACCTCTCTAAGCAATCTGTTGCAGTGTTTGGACACCCTCACCACAAAAACATGTGTTCACCTCTAATTTCACAGGTTTGAATTTTGTGTCCAGTGCCCTTCTACTGTCACTGAGGACCACTGAGAAGAGTCTGGCTCCTTCTTCATTCTCTCCAATGATGTATTTATACACACTGACAAGATCCTTCTGAGACTCTTCCAGGCTGAGCAGTCCCAGCTCTCTCTGAGTCACCTCATACGAGAGACATTTCTTTTGCCATGTACATTTCTGTAACATCTTTACTCACCTCTTGGTATCTTGTAACCTGTTTCCCCTGGTTTTCTCAGATTTCTGAGAATATGGTCAGAATGAATATTGATTGCCATGCCAGTCAACCACCCTATAAAACCTGAAAAGAAATATTTGAAATACTGGGTTTGATACACTGAACCAAAGTGCTCATTCAAAAACAAGCTACAGTCATATATCACACACTGGGCTTATCTCAAAGCAGTCATGCAATCAGCATGAGCAATTCCAGTGGCATGCTGTACAATCCTAATCCCACACTGAGCTCTTCAGCAAGCAGAGCTCACAGCAATCAATAGGCCTCTAGACAGGAACAGTACTGTATTTTTATGTTGTTAGACATATAAACACATGCATATATTCAGATGTGATGTGTCTGTTTCCCTAACTTCCACAGGAAAACAAATACACCAGAGTTTTAAACACTCAAAGAAACAGCAGTTCTCATTTTTGCCACAGGGACAAATCTTAGTGTCCCTTTCTTCTGTTGGTTGGTTTGCTGGAGGGTTTTGTCTTGTTTGTTGGCTTTCCACAGCAGATTTCCGTGCAATAAAAGGAATAATGAACTCGTGAAGGAATTCATGCATTATTTACTTGTGTCATTCACCATAAATGGCTTAACCATTTATACCAGGCTTTCACAGAAACAGATTGTCCCCTCCTGCACCCTTATGTCTTATTGCCATAATTACACAAGATAAATAAAAATATCTTTTAGGACTGAAATTCCATATTTAATAGAATCATAGAATCAAGCAGGTTGGAAGATACCTTCAACCTCATCCAAGCCAATCTATTACCCAGCCCTAGCCAATCGACCAGACCATGGCACTAAGTGCCCCATCCAGGCTTTGCTTCAACACCTCCAAGAACGGGGACTCCATGACCTCCCTGGGCAGCCCATTCCAATGCCAATCACTCTCTCTGGCAAGAAGTTCCTCTTAACATCCAGCCTAGACCTCCCCTGACACAACCTGAGACTATATCGCCTTGTTCTGTTCCTGGTTGCCTGGGAGAAGAGACCAACCCCATCTGGCTACAATCTCTCTTCAGGTAGTTGTAGACAACAATGAGGTCAGCCCTGAGCCTCCTCTTTTCCAGGCTGCACACCCCCAGCTCCCTCAGCCTCTCCTCACAGGGCTGTGCTCCAGGCCCCTCACCAGGCTCATTGCCCTTCTCTGGACGCGTTCACTCCAAGTCTCTGACTACATGTTATCTATGTTACTTTGCATGCAGCATTCCTTGTTACTAGCAGCAAACAAGACTGGAGTTTTGACAGTAGATGCATTGTACCATTTCAAATCCACCTCCAAAATTACTGATATTGATTTAAATCTCCAAAAAAACACCAGTGATGTACTTCTAGAACAAAGTCACTTCACGCCCCAGATAAAGGAGCAGTATGTTATTTACAAACAGATACCAGTACAGAATACACAGAACCACTTAAGAACTTTACAGACAATGCAAAAAGACAGGAGTAAGCTGTAAGAGTGCCCAATTGCTAAAGGTGATCAGTTTGTGTACATTGTTACCCCTCAACTTGGAAACTAATGTGTTAGAAAAAACAGTTCATTATCTCTCTATGGACAAGGCAATAAACATAGACTATTTCTATAGCACCCCTCTGATCTGAGAATTGGCTTTCCCCTGAAGAATGGCATAACCATGTTCCTCACACCTATCCTTTGTGGGTGCTTCACAGTCCTCATCCTCAAATTCTCACTACAGCCAAGTCTTAGGACTGCAATCTACAAAGCCAAGAGCTGGTTACTGTGGCGGGGCACACCCAAGGCCCTGCCCCACCGGCGGTTTGCATAGGGTGTGAAACCGTTCTGCTCCCCGCCCCCCACCTCTGGTTACAGGGGTTTGGAATGTGAAAGGAGTAGGTGTCAAGTACCTTACCCCAGCCCCACAGGCTGGAACTGGGGAGAGAAAATCGCCCCAGCATATACATATAGCAATGGGACACATCTGCGGAGCAGACTGCCGCAGACTTGTTCCGTGGGACTTCGGGAGGGCTTTAAGAGAGACTGCCAGCCACGGACTGCCAGCGTCAGACTCGGACCTTGACTTAGACCTGGAGTCAGTCCTTGAGGGGCATCTGTAAGAACAGTGACGAGAAAGCACAGACTCTGCTCTCGACCGTCAGCTGCTGCCTGCCTGTGGAAGGGACCTGCCTCTGCCCTAACCGTGGGTACTCTGTGAGCAGCCTGAGCTCTACCCTGTGCTGCCCCACGATCTGCACTTCAAGGCACTGTCAGACTGCCCACAAGGAGCCAAGGGACCATCTCCAAATTCCTACTCCACCACCATGAGTAGCACAGACATTCCCTACGGCTCCAGGCTGCCTTTAGTTTCAAGTCTGGCAAAGCTATTCCTTATAGCAAACCTTTCCAAGCTTTCTGATTTTTCTGAATTACTAAATTCCCTGTAAGCATCTTTGTGAAAGATTTTCCTGAACGAATTTCTGAACCCCATCTAACTAATTTTATATAAAGTTGTGGGCAGGGCTTTCTGGAAATAAAATAACTGCAGATTTTAAAATTCCTGCCTCGTGAAATCCCACAACTGAGTCAGTTACACACAGTCTGCATGACTTGGCTTCTACCCCAGGGAGGCACAGTAAACAGGAAGGAAGCTACAGTATACTGCAGCAAATTCGTGGACCCAAAGGGTGCATCACACAACATAGATGAGTTTGTGAGACTATTCTATTTAAGACAATTTTCACCTTCACCGATACAAACTTGGAGATTAAGTCCTGGCTTCTCATTACAAGAGCACTTGGATTAGAAGGACAGTAAATAAATCTAGAATACCAAACAATCTAGTGCAACAGATGAGTACTGATATATTGCTGTAGCAGTTCCCTTTTCACTGTTGCTCATACAGAATCTTGCACAAAAAGACCTATTCTTCATTTGCAGAATATTTCAGACACCACACAGTAGCCCCTGTCTGGTTCACCTACACACTCTGAGTTTCAAGAATGTAGTACAAGACACTGTATAGAAACAACAGGACACAAGTTTCTATAGCTGCATTTAATGTTACAGGCAAACTAGAGCTTGTCCTCAGATTGTGTGGTTACACTTCCATAGAAGGTACAAGATAATTTGGAGTATTGTGATGCCTATCGGTGTTAGAAGGGATATTGACTAAACCACATCCCCCAGTTACAATACCACGTCCAGATATGGAATGGTGTTTTAGAGGAGCAAGAAAAGGCATGTGGCATACTGCTAAAGGTTTGTTTGATGAAGCTAAAGCAAGCAGAGGAAGGAAAGTGTTTCCAGCTAGAAGGGCAGACAGATTAGAACACAATGGTGAGAGGCACAAACATTTCTGTTAGCAGCATTTACCACTGGAGGATATCATAGGTACTGTTGGCTAAGTTCACTTGCTTTTGATTGGGCACATGTAAGGTACATGCTGAAAGATGAAGTTGTTCTCACACCAGTTTGCAAGCTCATGGCTTTACCAAGTCCTGTACTGTACCTGAAGCAGAACATTTCCATCTCTGGAAACAGATTAATTCAGTGCTCTGAATTAAACCAACATACAGCCCAGAGAAACCGTGAGGGAATCACATCAAAACCTCATTTTTGTGCCAAATCAATTACTGGTGTGGATGTAAGCTACTGTTTGTCCAGAACTCCTAAATGTCTGAAAAACAGACAGTCAGTCTATATAGTAAGGCTCCATAGATGGAGAACACGTCTGAAATCTCCCACCATGAGAGTTAATTACCTTCACTTCTCCAAATGTGTCTTCACTGCAAGTTTATCTCAATTACTGAACTCTGCTTGCAGACACTCCCATTTCTCTTCCACATGTAATTTCATACAGACTGAAGAAATTTCTTCTTAGCCCTCAGTGAATATGCTTGCCTCCTATTTTACATTCTATTCTTCTCCAGTTTTGATCAACGGAGCTTCTATCTTTCTACCAAGGACTTTTGGGTATCAGAATTGTTATTTTGGTAGTTAGCAGCTACCCTTACCAGATTTTTCACTCCATTTGTGCACTTCTGTTTGACTGCACAGAAACCTTTAGTACCTACCACATCATCAAACAAAGGATTTCTGTTTAATCTCCATGTTATGTTGGAAATCTGCTTTCTTTGTTCTAAACTTGTATGCTGCTGGTTTTAAGGCCTCAAGTCCCTATGTTGAAAAAAATACAAGACCCATATTTAATTTGGTGTTGAGAACAAAGATGACAGCTCATTTGGCACTGACATTGTGGAAAGAACTGTCAGTTCACAGTTCTAAAATAAAAAAGGTTAAAAGGCTTCAAGCTATAGCAAACAGGACAATTAATTGCAGGAAAAGTTATAAAACAGGACTGAGGATACTACAAAGCCGGGAAGACAAAAGAAAACCACACCTAATGCTCTCACAGTGTGTTTTAACTCACCTGTAATAAAACGTGGATCTCTTAACCAGCCTGAAGGGTATTTTGCATAGTTGCTTAAGCTGCGGCCTTGCAAGTATCCATTGTAAACACAGAACAGAAGTGCTAGCACAAATGTGAAAAACGGCGTTGGTTTTCCTTCCCGGATCAGAAGAGGGAATATGAGAGACCTGTATCAAACAGGGGAAGAAAAACTGTTGCATTAATAAACAGAAAATGCACTTTTAATAGTCAAACTAGTAAACCACAGTCAGTTTTATTCTGCTTATCAAATTCTCAGTGGTCTTCCATTCCAGTTCAGAAAGATAATTATGCTTGCTTTAACTCCTAAACATTAATTTTGTTGTCTAATCAGAACTTAAAGACCATAGAATGGTAAGGTTGGAAGGGACCTCAAGGATCATCTAGTTCCAACTCTCCTGTTATGGCAGAAAGTTTTAACTTTGTATTCAAGGCAATTACTTCAACCAGAGCAGTAAGGCCAATTGATATCATGCACAGTGTATTTTTATTCCCCTTTGTTCCTAAATCCTCAGTGGCATCACTGAGCTTCCTAAAGCAGTCAGGTCTTACAAACCCTGCATCAATACGCAAGCATTTCCAGAAGGAAAGTCAATCCCCTTGAAATTAACGTAATTGAGCTCAGCATCCTTAAAGTCACTTCACATTAATTACTTTGCCTTCACATTCTTTGTTTACCTTATGACACCTGTTCAAGGCGTGACAAATCCACAACTGCCATCCCAATTGGGAAAGGAATGTTGATTGCTTTTCCCGGAGATGGCCCGAGTAAACAAACAAGCTCCAAACAAGAAAAGCAGGTGAATGTTTTCAGTGCTCTGTCTGGTGTAGCTAGCCAACACCCTATTGATTTAACTACAATCTATAATGACATGGGAGGAGGATTACAGAAACCAGGACATTCTTCACTTGTTTTCCAGCTACTCAAGGACTACTGCTTCAAAGGAGCCTCTCCATAGGAAGCTCTCCAGAACCCATAACGAATTCATTAATAGGGTTATTCAAAGCCCGCTACTTTACCACAGGCGGAACAGGATAACAAAGGTCTCCCCCACTCTATATTCACCTACAGAACAATCTTAGTCTAGCGACAGCCAACTAAAACTGCAATTCAGTTCTGCTTTCTGTACAAACCTTTACCTTGCATTTCCAGCTTTTCCCAGTCATTGAGGGTGAGTTAAGACCCTACGCAAAAGCTAATCCCTAAAGATACATTCTCGGGTTCACAAAGCCAATCAGCCACCAGGTCAAACAGGACACTTCTGCTCCTCTTGACCACGAAAATGTCTGTGAATACCTTCAGTCAAAAGAGACAGCCTCTCAAGAGCAGAGGAAAGCAACTGCCTATCAGACACGCACTGGGCTTAGCATTAGTCTGGCAGTCTCTCTGCCGTATTAGTACGGTGGCAGAGCTATTTCTGGAGTATTACCAGTAATTATGGTCAATGATTTGAAGGGAGCAGCAAAAAATCTGACCTGAACCCCAGAGAAGCCGCCTTCTCCCAAGCAGTTTTATAAAGTTCCCATTGGCTACATAGTAACACGGGGCACTAGGCCTCAGCTTCACCAGTATTTCAATGAATGATCGACTGTCCTCAGCTGGGACACAGTGAGATCATTGAGTCCAACTCCCAAAACAATTATGTGTAACTGAAACACAGCTACTGTTCCACAATAAGAAGATTCTATCGGCGTTCAGAGCTGAACTTTCCTTGCTGGAATGCTGCATCATTAAGATTAGATGGGCAAGTCATTGTTTCTACAAAGGTGAGGACAAAAGTTACAGGTGCAGCAGATGGATGATACGGCATGCTGAGAGAGCACCAAGTGCTCATTTTATGCCAACTCTGAATGGCAGCAGAGCAAAGCACTGAGCACGGCACTGACGCAATGACTTGTTCTGCCCATATAAAAACACAGACTATCTTCATGCAAAGAAGGTGAAAATACTTTAGTGACTACGATATCAAATATTAATTAACAGAACCTTAATCCCTGTAGCTAGGAAACAGCAGTCAGACATTTCTGTAAAGACTGACCATGAACTGTCACAAACCCGCAACTCTCCCGCATCTGCCACCCCCTACTTTTCGGGCAAGCCTCAAACGGGAGCACTCGACAGGAGGCCCCCAGCTAAGCGCTCCAGCGCCAGAGCCCCGCCAGTGTTCCTCGTCAACGCACGGCTCCCCGCCCCGTCCCAAGCCCCGCACCTGTGCGTGTAGTGAACGACAAAGCAGCCCAGCAGGAGGCGATTGGGCCAGTCAGACACTACAGCCCCACCGCAGGCGGCGAGCCCGAGAGGGACGAGGAGGGAGGGTAGCTCCTGCAGTACCCAGGCAGGGCGAGCGGGCAGCAGCCAGCCGAAGCGCCGCGAGTAGTATCGGCCGTAAGGCATGGGGATGAAGCAGAGCAGCAGGGCGGAAGCGGCACCCAGCGCTACCAGCCCATAGGCCAGAAGCTCCAGCTGCCGTTGCTCTTCCGGGCCAGACACCCGTCTCCAGAACTCGCACACGCCGCTGCCGCTGACTCCCATCTCGCGCCACAAGCGCTCACCTACGCGCCCCGAACCCTCCATTCGTCGGCCAGCTGACGGCACACCCACTGCGGCCGGGGACCAATTGGCAGCGGGGGGCGTAGACTGCCCCGCCTCCTCTGTCTTCTGGTTGGTGGCGCCGCAGCAGGTTACAGAGGCGCTCGGGAACGGAAGTTCCGCTGGGGCGACCGTGGCACAGGGCGGCGCGGCACGGCACGTGATAGGGCGTGACGTCACGCCGGGGCGCGCCGCGCCACCGCACGGAAGGAGAGCTGCGGGGAGGGATCGCGCATGCGCGCAGTGACAGGCGCACGCGGCGCGCGGGGTGCTTGGTGCCGTGGTACCTCTGGCTGGGAGGGACGAGAGCGGCCGCCCCGACGGCGGGACGGGTGGTGGGGTTCGTCCGGCGCTTGGCCGTCATGGGCCGCCGGGCGCGCGACCGCAGGCGGCAGCAGCAGCAGCAACAACGGCAGCAGGAGCTGGGCGGCGACGATGGCGGCGGAAACCAAGCGGTGAGAGCCGGCCCGAGGCGGGGCGGGGAGGGGCAGGGATGCTGGGCTGACAGCGGTGGTGTGTTTCAGGGCTGGGGCAGCGGCTACCCCGAGATCGTGAAGGAGAACGAACTGTTCGAGCGGTACTACCGGGAGCTGGGCATCGTGCCTGCCGGCGAATGGGATGCCTTCATGGCGGCGCTGAGAGAGCCACTGCCCGCCACCTTGCGCATCACTGGCTACCGGAGGTAGGCGCCGTGGGGCGGTCAGCGGCGGCGAGCTCGGGGCAGACACGCCTCGGTCGCTGTCCCGGGTGCCTGAGTCAGGCAAGTGTCTGCCGTTTATGACTCCGAGGCGGACTGCCCTCTGGGGGTCTGACTCCAGCTACTCTGTGGGTGTCTCCCTTTTAGCCACGCCAAAGAGATTCTCCACTGCTTGAAGGAAAAGTACTTCAAAGAACTGCAGGACCTGGAAGTGGATGGCCAAAAAGTCGAAATGCCACAGGCGCTGAGCTGGTAAGTCAGCTGGAAGTGAAATAAGGCACCCTGCCGTGTTCCAACATGGAGCCTGACCAATTGGGTTTGTTCTCTTCCTCACCACTACCGTTTTTCCATCCCTTTGCCCAGGTATCCAGAAGAGTTAGCCTGGCACACTAACTTAAGTAGAAAAATCTTGCGTAAGTCACCACAGCTGGAGAAGTTTCATCAGTTTCTGGTTAGCGAGACAGAATGTGTAAGTTTCGAATGGATCTTAATTTTTTTTTTTTAAATTCTTTTTTTCATACCCTGGACAGTGTTTTATTTAAACGTGCTGTGAGAAATTGAGGTCATACTTCATCTTCTCAGAAGAATCTGGGAGACCTTAGAGTAGCCTTCCAGTATCTGAAGGGGGTTTACAGGAAGGCTGGGGAGGGATTATTTATAAGGTCTTGCAATGACAGGACAAGGGGCAATGGGTTTAAATTGGCAGAGGGAAGATTGAAACTGGATGTTAGGAGGAAGTTGTTTGCAGTGAGGGTGTTGAGACACTGGCACAGGTTGCCCAGGCAGGTTGTGGCTGCTCCCTCCCTGGAGGTGTTGAAGGCCAGGTTGGAGGAGGCCTTTAGTGACCTGTGCTAGTGGGAGGTGTCCCTGTCTATGGTAGGGGATTGGAACTAGATGATCTTTGAAGTCTCTTCCAACCTTACCATTCTGTGATTCTGTGGAGGTTTCTCACTTGATTCGAGCCAGTTTCTCATCTTTTTTTACTAGAAACCACACTCATAGAACTAAAAAAAAATTACAATTATCAGAAATTTTAGTTGGGTAAAATACTGTTGATTTTTCTTGTTAAATGTTAACAAAACTTAATCCCAGGTTTATAATACTATGGCTTGGCTTGCTTTATTATTTTACTATGTAGAGATTATTCTACTACAATATTTTTATGCATAGGTGAAAAAAAAATATTGCAACTGAAATGCATTCCTTTGTGCATTTAGGAGTTTGGTTTTGTTCTTTATTTTTGTCCTTTCAAGGGAAACATCAGTCGTCAAGAGGCTGTTAGTATGATCCCACCTCTGCTGCTTAATGTTAGCCCTCATCATAAGGTAACTCTACATATACTGTGTACTAGGTTTTTTTTTTTTGCTAGAAGATAATTTGATTGAACTGCAAGTTACAGCAGTATCCATGCTGATACACAATTCTGTTTTGTGTTGATGTGTTTTTTGCACTCTGCACAAACAGCAGATCATGATAATGTTCAGATCACAAATAGTCTGTTACAGCTATGTGCAACACCCTGTAAGATGCAGTTAGGTTTTAAGCAGCTGCATAGTCTTACTTTCAGAGTATAAATGTAATTAGCTGCATTTATGTTATATATTCATGTTTCTACCCCATTTTAAAGTAAGATGGCTGGTTTTAATTTCCTGCTCTCCATCACGTTGTGAACAGATGTCATTTTCCAGAGCCAAATGATAATGTTCTGTACTAAGTAGTTTTCACCCCTTTATGCCTTTTGAAGCTCTATAAATCTCCTCACATTTACATGCTAATAGATTTATACGCTCTATAAATCTGTTAGGCACTGTGTTACTGACTGTATTTCATGATACATTAACACTGCTGTGTACCAGCACTTATCACATCTTCTCTGAAGCTCTCAGCAAATGCTCTTTGCATTTCTGCTGATTTAAGTCTTGTTCATGCCAGAGGCTTGCATGAGGAGCTCAGCAGATCCATTGTTATCTTTTTATCCTGTTGCCTGATTTCAGCTCACTCTTGCTGAAGCTAAAGGTCCAGAAAATAAGTCATATGTTTCTGAAAACCTCCAAATAGGCAAGAAGAAAGACTTGAAGCTTCTCTACTTAAGAAAACAGTGTTAGCTGTCAGATGGTTTGCTGTGAAAGTGAATTCTATGAATGATCAAGTTCATGATGTGCCAGGAGGGAGAAATATGCTAAAAATCAGGTGTTGGTGCTGTGATGTTCTGCTGCCTTTTGAATATTTATGGGAAATTGGAGTATTTTGCAAGAACTTCTTCCAGGATGTAGAAATTAGCAGTTTCTGCTGATTTTTTTTGCATTACAGTGCAGATATGTTGGATTGTCTCTGTTTAGTTTACTCATAGTTAAAGAAAAGTGCTACTTGCAGTTGAATAGAACTTTTTCTTAATGAATGTGGGTCTAAGTACAGTTCCACTTCAGCCAAAATTACTTAGGAGCTGATAAAAGGACTGTTTGCCCATATCTATATGCAGATTCCTCTTTCAGCTTGTTTTTTTTCAGCTGATGCATTTGTTTGCTGCAAACCAAAGTCTTCTTTATGTTTTAGACCTCCAGAGATGAAGCATACAAAGAACGAAACTGTGCTTTGTTTTTGCCAATCTCACGTTCAGAACAATCAACATTCTGCAAGTGTATGCAAACATTCATTTAAACAAGAGCCTCTAGGAAATGTCTCAAGTACTTCAAAATACAAAGTAGCTGTTTTTTAACTTCTTGGTCCTTGTAGATTCTCGATATGTGTGCTGCACCTGGATCTAAGACTGCACAGCTTATTGAAATGTTGCACGCAGACATGAATGTTGCTTTTCCTAGTAAGTCTGGTCAAACTACCAAACACTTTTGTGACTTCAGATTTCCACTGGTTCTTGTAGACAGTTCTTTTTAACCTCACAGATAAGTAGTGCATGTAGCTACATGTGGGTTCTCAAAGTCTTACAAGGTCTTGCAATGACAGGACAAGGGGCAGTGGGTTTGAAGTGGCAGAGGGGAGATTGAAACTGGATGTTAGGAGGAAGTTGTTTGCAGTGAGGGTGGTGAGACACTGGCACAGGTTGCCCGGGGAGGTTGTGGCTGCTCCCTGCCTGGAGGTGTTGAAGGCCAGGTTGGAGGAGGCCTTGGCTGACCTGTGCGAGGGGGAGGTGTCCCTGCCTATGGCAGGGGGTTGGAACTGGATGGTCCTTGATGTCCCTTCCAACCTTACCATTCTATGATTCTATGGAAATGATATAGTATGGGAAGCACTCCACCTTTTTTCCCTCGAACTTTTATAGACTTGATTTGAAGGAAAGAGATGTGTTAGATATTTGAGACTACAGTAGACGTGATTAGAGCTTAATTTTTGTGTGTAAATCAGATGTACTTTGTAAATGATGGCCCACAAGCCCTTGCATTTTAGGGCTATCCCACAGACACTGGGTTATGCCATTTTAGCCTTAAGATAGTCAGGATATTTATCATTTTTTTAAAATTTTCAGAACCTTTAAGTTAGATGCTCACATATGTACTGCCCATGGAAGTTTTGAAGTTGAGCATGAGTGTGCTCTACGAAAAATCTGATGTACTGAGATTGCCTTCAGTGGCAGTGGAGGTTTTCTCTGATTTGAGAGTGAAAAGTTGAAATGCCCTTGGTAGTGTTGTATGTCCATTGCATTGACAAAAGGTTTGAGGCTGCATTTGGTACATCAATTAATCCTTGACATCTTTATGTTGTTCTGTGTTCACTAAGGTATCGTGTATTCATCAGCAGTCTTGGGTATAAATAGCTAGTGAGAGGTTTACAAAACTTTGAAGATAAGGCAAGAAACTGTGTGAAATTATTTAGCTGCTGAACAGTAAAGCATCTTTCCACTATTTTATGTTCCCAGAGGGGTTTGTAATTGCTAATGATGTCGACAACAAACGCTGCTATCTGCTGGTTCATCAGGCTAAGAGATTAAACAGCCCCTGCATCATGGTGGTAAATCATGATGCCTCCAGCATTCCTAATCTACAAATAGATGTTGATGGAAGAAAAGAGGTCCTCTTCTATGACAGGATTTTATGTGATGTCCCCTGCAGGTATCTTGCATGTCATCTTCAATGCACAGAAGCTACTGCATGAAGTGCAGTGCTGGAATTGTTTTACTAAGTTTCTGTTTTGGAGTTGCATAGGAAGTTGTGATTTATAGTAACTTTCAGAACAGGTGGCTGGTTTAACCTGTCTTACCTCAGGGGATAGCAAATCAAGGTGAACTTTTTTCATTCCAAGTGGTATTTAGAGTTGGTCATATGAAGACCTTCAAGTTTTAGACTTGCACTAAGGATACTATAATACAAAGATAGCATAGAACTAGTTAACATGGGAGAGGGATTTGGTTTTTGCCACTGTAAATGATAAGTAGTACAAATCTGTTTAATCTTTGTTACAGTGGAGATGGAACCATGAGGAAAAACATTGATGTATGGAAAAAATGGACGACACAAAACAGTTTGCAGCTTCATGGGTAAAAATGCTTATTGTACCTCTGCATTTTGAGTTCTATCTCCTCTTTCCCTCCTGTTTTTTAACATCTGCACACATTCACCTATACAGCAAAGCTGAGACTAAGAAGAAGCATTTTTCTCTCAACTCTAGCTTATGTGCTGCTGAGAGAAAATGCAGTTTTTCAAATGTGAGAAGTGAAGAATGTGAATCTGAATTGCTTGTATTCTTATGAATGGCTGACACTGAATTCATTTAAACAAGGTAGCTCATAAAATAGGGAAGGAATAATTTGGTTGAGGTTCTTAGCATTAGGCAGATAAAATACTATCAGAAAATACAGAGACTTGTAATGTTTAAAAACTTTAGAACATTAGAGACAATAAATTAACAATTTCAGTTACCTGGCACTGATTTATGTTAACTAATGGTGAATGAGTACTTAGCCTAGTAGAGGTACAGTAAAAACAGTAATTTAAACACAGATGAAAATTTTAGGGCATTTTACTGGGTGTTTTTAACAGACTAGGAATGCAGTCAGTAATGGCTATTCAGCTGACCTGTGCTGACTTGTTACTGCTTGTGTTTGCAATTGCAGGCTTTATCTTAGTTGCAGGTACACAGGGAGTGTGTAAGCTGGTGATCCAACTCACTGATAACCTTTCTCAGAAGGCCAATGCTGGCTAAGCTGTGTTGTCCAAAATGCTTGTCATAGTCAGGTTTCTCCTCTCATTAATGCTAGATTTCTGAGGTGAAGAGTTAGGATTTGTTGTGTTATTTTTCTAGTGTTGAGTACTTTATTACTCTTTGTAATCACTCTTAGTCTGGATAAGAGAGAGGAGATCTGATCAGAGTTGGGGCTTTTCAGCCTGGAGAAGAGAAGGCTTCAAGGAGAACTTAGAGTAGCCTTCCAATATCTGAAGGGGGCTACAGGAAGGCTGAGGAGGGACTATTGACAAGGTCTTGTAATGACAGGACAAGGGGCAATGGGTTTGAAGNGATGATTCTTGAGGTCCCTTCCAACCTTACCATTCTATGGTTAAATGGTGGCTGTCAAGTGGATGGGGCCAATCTTTTTTTGCTGGTCAGCAGCAGTAAGACAAGGAGCAACAGCTACCAATTGGAACAGAGAAGGTTTCACCTCAGCATGAGGACAAACTTCTTTACAGCGAGGGTGACAGAGCAGTGGAACAGGCTGCCCAGAGAGGTTGTGGAGTCTCCTTCTCTGGAGACTTTAAAAGCCCTCCTTGGTGTGTTGCTATGCCAACTACCCTAGGTGATCCTGCCTTGTCAGGGAGGTTGGACTGGATCTCTGCAGGTCCCTTCCAACCTCTATACAGTTCTGTGATTCTAAATTTGACGTGGCACTAGAAAGGACAAAATAGAGTGTTACATTAAAAGTTATTATGCTGTTGTGTTAATATTTGAGCTGATTGCTGTTTTAGCAGGTGTAGTTGTGTGCTTGCAGTATAGAATGCACTAAGCTGACTTGGACTGAAAATGACTTTATGTGCTGGTCTGCACATTTGGGAGTTTCCCTCCCTCCCAACACACTGCTAGAAATTCACCAGACTAACTCAGTGGGCTGGAAGTTAAAGAAGCTATATTTTAGAGCTTGGCACAATTTATAAGCAAAATTTATACAATGTATACAGATATTTACAATTATATATAGTAATATAGAAGTTGAAGGTAATACAGAAATAAAAAACCCAACCCAGCAGCCAGACTTCCAGAGAGGGGCTCCTGACCAACCTTCCACCTTCTTTCCACCCCCTCCCTTGTCTCAGAATCCTCCTTACATGCAGGGTGAGCTGGGAGAAGTTGGCAAGAGGTGTTAGAAGAAAAATGATTAGTTGGGTTACACATATCCAGGCAGAGGAGTTAATGCAGCAAGCAGTCAGCAACAGACTGACCTTATCTTCGTGTCCCTGCTTTTACATGTCTCAGCAGAATGAATGGGCAAGACAGACATCACTATTACTCTCTTTTCACAACCAATGATCTAATTTCTCTCATTAAAGTATTCCACTTAGCCTCAAACCAGCCCAGCTGGTGACAGCTGTGGGACTCAATAAGTGTTGGCTTAGTCCGTGTGGAGAGTTATGTGACTGCAGTGTAGCTTCACCTGTAATCAATTTGCTGGACAGTCTTCCTGGTTCCTGAAGAGCTGGCTAGATCAAGAGTGTTCTGTTAGATTGCAGTTAAGAATTGCAACCCGTGGTGTTGAACAGCTGGCAGAAGGTGGGAGAATGGTGTATTCTACGTGTTCACTGAACCCCATTGAAAACGAAGCCGTGATCGCATCTCTGCTGGAGAAGAGTCAAGGTGAGAGTGCAAGCTTGGATGGACTGACAAAATCTTCTTTTCTCAGCCTTAAAAAGGACATGCCTGTGATTAGCAATGTGAGTAAAATGGTCCTGGGAAGCAGAACAGCAGTAATTTTTTTTTGGTACCTATAGGATTTCATGAGTGTTGGTATGAGCAGTCTTAAATGGACCTGAATCAGGTGCAGATGCAAAACCTGAGGAAGTAGTGTTAATCATAGAATCATAGAATAGTAAGGTTGGAAGGGACCTCAAGGATCATCTAGTTCCAAACCCCTGCCATAGGCAGGGACACCTCCCACTAGCACAGGTCACTCAAGGCCTCCTCCAGCCGGGCCTTGAACAGCTCTAGGGAGGGAGCAGCCACAACCTCCCCGGGCAACCTGTGCCAGTGTCTCCCCACCCTCACTGCAAACAACTTCCTCCTAACATCCACTTTCAATCTCCCCTCTGCCACTTCAAACCCATTGCCCCTTGTCCTGTCATTCCCAGCCCTTGTCAATAGTCCCTCCCCAGCCTTCCTGTAGGCCCCCTTCAGATACTGGAAGGCTACTATATCTTGTCATCATTAAACTACATCTTGTCATCATTAAACTTAACTCAGGTTAATAATTCTGGTTCCTAAGCCAGAATTATTATATATATAA